>JAHHFK020005428.1:0-73073 GCA_024533555.2 Aedes koreicus
CCTCAAGGTATTTTGCTATGTGGTACCAGGTGGGTCTCCACCGACTGCCTGTCGATCAGCCAAATTCGGAAGACGTCTGCATTGAGTTATCTCAAATTATAATAATCCGTTCACTATATCACAAAAACATTGCAATTGGTTGAGCGGATTGGATATAATGAAATCATTGGGTAGAGGACCAAGTCTCCTCTGGGTGGTGCTGAATCGATGAGCTTGTACATCAATAGAAGTTGCCAGAAAACACGAAATGCAACTACGGACTCTTATTTTTACCAGGTCCTTCAATCGTAGTTTTGGATGGATTAGCGTGGCTTGTTCTTTTTATTGTGTTATAAGCCTATTATACAACACATAACTAAATGTATTATCCTGTAAATGCGCTATAACCTTGGTAAATTATTGCTATGCTTTTGGTTTAAATGCCAAAAGTCCACCCACAGACAAAAGGAGCATAAAGAAATCTTCCTATCATCTATGCTTCCAACGATAAAATACAAATTCACATTATTTAACTCTATATAGAAGCGTTTAATACGGGAGGTCCACGCTTTCTTCCTTCCCTTGATTTGAAGTAGTGGAGCGATTTCAGACACTCTTTCTGGATTCGCTCTCTTTCTAAGAGTTCTCTCTGTCGCACATGCTACGCATACGGCCAGCCATTTTAACTCAGTTTTGAGTCGTTTTTGACTCACTTTCGTCAAAAGCGGAGTCACTCAAATTTCAGTAAATGTAACTGGGGCTGACAAGTCGACAAATCAAAAACATCCATCTGATTTGAATCGATGTTTTTTATTTTATGACTTGACCATACCAGTTACGTTTACTCAAATTTGAGTGACTTCACTTATGACGAAAGTTAGTCAAAAACGACTCAAAACTGAGTTAAAACGGCTTGTCATGCAGTTGGCCTATCCGGTGACAAGAAAAATAATGCATTCAACAGGTCGTCATTTCAGGATGCTTTCAAGAATTGGCTGCGTTAGTGTGATATTCGATTAGATTAGATTAGAAATAATTATACAATGCTTACTTAAATTGGCTTTATATCCCAATTTTAATGTTACTTATTATTGGCTTATAAATTTGGGAAATTGCAAAGAATTTTAAAAAAAGTATTTGCCCTGTGGTTTAAATTTTTAAAATATTTTCTAATAAATTCTTTAGGTTTCCTTTTTCGTCATCATGCGGTGGCTCCCGCTTCCACGTTAAGAAACAAGGGGGAACAAGTGGGTTTCTCCTCTTTTTCCGCTGGGCGCCATCTGTTTTTCACGGCAAAGGGTAAATGCACCCTTCTTTTTGGGGAAATGCTCCTTAAACTTTGGAAAAATGCTCCTTAGATGCGTATGCCCGGTATATTGCAATCGGAGGTATTAACCTTCTGGTTAGCGTTTGCCGGGTGTTTGACGGGTCTTCAGTTTCTTCAAGATTGTATAGTTTTGACGGGTTTTAAGTTTCTGAATTTAAGAGTCGTCAAAACAAAATTAAGACTCTTCAAAATGAAATTAAGACTCTTCAAAATGAAATTAAGACTCGTCAAAATGAAATTTAAACCCGTCAAAACTACCTCGAAGATTGCAGAGCGAAGCTCCGCTATACAATCTTGAAGAAACTTAAGACCCGTCAAAACAACCGGCAAGCGCTAACCAGAAGGTAAATACCTTCGATTGCATTATACCGGGCAAACGCATCTAAGGAGCATTTTTCCAAAGTTTAAGGAGCATTTCCCCTAAAAGAAGGGTGCATTTACCCTGCTGCCGTTTTTCACTGATTGTACACAAGCTATCAGGTTACGATTCCCATTATGCTTGACGTGAGTGAGAGTTGCGCAAACGAGCTCCCCGAGCGGGTTGTAATCAAGTGTGGCGGATTCTGCTAGGCTCAGTTTTGTCTTAAAGGGTGTCCACGATGAAATTGCCACACTATGAAATTGCTCTAACTTTTTAACCGTTGGGTAGAATTTAATGAAAATTTGGGTGGATTTTGTTCATGCATTATTTACATCCTGCAAGTTTTAAAGTCCTGTGATCAAAACTCGCGGAAATGTAGTCGAAAGAACAGCTCGTGCGTGATAAAATCTTGTGTATTCATCACGAGAACAAGGATCTCTCGCATCGTTCCATCGCTAAAACGTTGGGAATCGCGAATTCCACGGTGTCGCGAGTGATTAAGCGGTTCGAGGAACGGTTGACCACCGATCGGAAGCCCAGAAGTGAAGGAAAAAGTATTCCGTACAACACCAAAAATCACAACCGCGTAGTTGGGGCCTTCAACCGAAATCCGAACGCCTCCGTTCGGGATGTGGCTAAGAAGCTGCACCTAAGCCGAAGTTTTGTCCAGAAGGCCAAAACTAAGGCTGGGCTTCGAACGTTCAAGGTACAAAAGGCCCCTAATCGCGACGAGAAGCAGAACAAGTCCGCCAAAACCCGTGCCAGGAAGTTGTACCTCAACATGCTGACGAAAGTTGAATGCTGCATCATGGACGACGAAACATATGTGAAGGCCGACTTCAAACAGATCCCCGGCAACCTGTTTTTCACGGCCAAGGATAAGTTCAGCGTTCCGGAGCATGTCCGCACTCAGAAGATGTCCAAATTTGCGAAGAAATTCCTGGTTTGGCAAGCCATCTGCACGTGCGGGAAGCGGAGTGCACCTTTCGTGACCCAGGACACGATGAACGGACAGGTGTACATAAAAGAGTGCCTCCAGAAGCGGCTGCTTCCTCTCCTGAAGGCCCACAACGTCCCAACAATCTTCTGGCCGGATTTGGCCTCATGCCACTACTCCAAGGACGTGCTGAAGTGGTATGCGGACAATAAGGTCAATTTCGTGCCGAAAATGTTCAACCCTCCCAACACTCCGGAGCTCCGCCCCATCGAGAAGTACTGGGCGATTATGAAGCAGCACCTTCTTAAACGACCTAAGGTAGTGAAGACAGTCGAGGAACTGAAGAAGGTATGAGTTTACATGCAAAAAACGGTTGATTCACAGGTTGTGCAGAATCTTATGGCCGGGGTTAAGGCCAAGGTGCGGGCATTTGCGTATGGACTGTAAATAAAATACGAGTAAAATGGTAAAATGAAGTTTAATAGTTATTTCTCAATCCCTGAAAATTTCATGGCAATCGGATGAAAACTCGAATTTTGCGAATCAATTTTGTGTGTGGCAATTTCATCGTGGACACCCTTTAAGTGCTCGAAGATGGATAGTACCACATGTGCTAAGGCTTCAAGCAACACTTATCGGTTCTGGATGTGTAACGCTGGCAGTTAAATGATCAACAGTGCGCAATTCTAGAATGCCAGGGTTTCAACGAATGCCGAAAAACTTTGAGGAACTTGAGAATGAGATCTGATGCGGCGTGTTGGTTGAAGTATGTCATGAAACTCGCACGAACTTCAAGGAACCCATCGAAGCCGTACCGAATACCTCAGTTCCTGTTCCAAGTGTGACGTTTTTCGAGTTCTCTAAGAGGAAACGTGAAATTGACGGGAAATTTGAACCGACTCCCCCGAAAAGGACATCGCTACTCCGCCGTGGAACTGACTGTTCAGGGTAATCTGCCCTGCGCCACAGCTGACAGCATTTTTTTGTTGTATCTATCCGACATATCCGTTGAAATTTCTGATGACTGTGTAACATTGGTAGTATCACAACCAGTGTTGTAAATAGTCATTTCGGCCCAATACGCTAAATTTACCAACAACTCGTTCCAGAAGCGTTTTTCACAATAGCTTTCATGAAGAAATTGTTGTGCTTCATTATTTTCATAAATTTGTTTTAAAAGGCATGGTTCTAACTGTAAAACCTAAGACGTGAGAGCGCAATATCTGAATATTCAAATGACATTCATCATTGAATATCATTTGAATATAACAGTGAATATAACACTTTCTATATACCAGTTAGGGCAATGCTTTGTTAGACAATGTTTTAAAATTTGTCAAGAGCTACAATGTAATCATACACCATATTCATAGATTCAGCTGTTGAACCAAGTTATCGGTAAATTTATCCAATTGTTTGAAATGATTTTTTACAGCACTGGTTAGCCTCCAATGATTTGAAAATGGTGAAGTTGGTTCCGAGAGGAAAGTTAGTGCGTTTTTTTAACTTTGTGTCATACAAAGTATGGATGCCTATGTAACTGAAAGAGAGGGCTTTGCAGTATTCCAATTGGCTCCGTGAGATCTCTTTCAGAGAGTGTAAGGAAAGGAGCATTCCGAGAAAAGATTTTTTGGAAGCCAGTCGTCCTAAAAATACTCGAGACAGGATCCAGCACCCCGAATATTCCGACCAACGCAGAGACGACCGTCATTATGGATCAATAACGATGATCGAAACTGCTCACAATACCTAGACTTGTCCCGAATACCCGAATAAAACCGATCGCAATATTTAACGGTATATTATCAAAATAATGGGAGGCATCCGTAGTAAAAGTAACGAGCTCTTTCTTCAGCTTTCTGCTTGCGAATGCGAAATTATTGTACTCACTAAGACGTTACTTCGTCCTGATATCACTAGCTCAGAGTTTGCTGCCAGCTACTCGATATTTCAGTGTGATAGCACTGCAGTTTCTAGCAACCTTCAGTGAGGGGGTGGAGTTTTAGCTGCGGTTAAAGCAAACTTCAACTGTAGGCCAGTAGAGCTTGTTGACTGTGGAAATATTGAGCAAATCGCTGTGCGTATCAAACTAGACAAGACGACGATCTGTGTGTGTGGAATCTGTCTTCGACCAAACTTGTCTCCGGAATTGTACTCAGCGCATTCTGCAGCAGTCGAGCAAATCTGGGAAAATGCTTCGGATTCTGATGGTATTGTCATCGTTGGAGATTACAACCTACCTCAGTTTCTATGATGAAGAGATCAACAGCTTGTTGCCGTCCAACGCGTCGACTGAACACCATAGCAGCACACTTGTTACCATTTGGTTGAGATAACATAAAGGTGACTTATTTTAGTCATAATCAAGTTGCTGCAACTAATTATGCTACTTGGGCCGAAAATCGATCTGGTTGAATTGACGGACTACATCGGCTCAACAGCTCGCTAAAATTGAATGGTCGTTTACTTGATTTGGCATTTGTTAACGAACCAAACAATGTTGAGCTCATCGAACCTCCGTCTACTCTCCTGTGAATTGACAACCATCACTAGCCATTCGTTCTTCGCATTGATGTGAATGCCTCCTGCATGCTACCTGTTAGTGACTCGAACATCCTTGATGATTTCGATTTTCGACGTTGCCGCTTTCCGGAACTGAATAACCCTATCATGGATGTCAATTGGCCGGGAAGACCGTAGAGTAGGTGAAGACTCTACGGGGCTGAGCTGCAAGCAACCCGGCGGGTCAACGGGTCGCGGATGGTGGGGTTCCATTAGATATGATGGACAGCTACTGAAAACACGAATAAGTAGCCCCGCACAAGCGGCGGGGACTGTTTAGGATGTGGGGGGACTGTTGAGTTTCTTCCAAAAACCCACAAATATCCGAAAGCAGCCCTGACAAAAGCGAGCCACCCCGCTTTTTAAAAATAAGGGTAAAAGTACAAGCCTTCACCCATTTGAGCGTTTGTTTTCCATGTTAGGGGCGGCTCAAAACAGCGTCTGTTCTCCATGTTAGGAGCGGCTGAGTCACCGTCTTGTTAGTGCGCCCAGGACTCTAAATACAATAGCCGGAAGTCCTGGTGGTGCTTGGGACTGTTAAACAGCAGCATCACGATGGTCACACAAGGAAGAAGGATGCTTTTTACGAGCAGCCCTCAGTCTAAGTACACTTCGAGATCACGGTAGCACTGTGCAAAACGTTGAATGTGTATTACGTACCTTATCTTCGCATGAAGAACGGATAATCTAAACTTAAATACCTTTTCATCAATTGGTCGCAAAAGAACGTTTGCGATGCTGTCCTTTGGGTCGGTGTAGCCTTAAGGATATTTCATCGCTGTACTGATTTCGTACATGTCACAGCATGTACAACTTTGCCATCGATCATGCTCATATGCAGTCTATAATAGACCCGGACTAGACGACCATTTATTTCGAGCTCCCTTGGTCGAAGGATTTTAATCTGACCATATACGATTTTTCAGTCGTGTCATTACAATTGCGTTATTTTTCGAATAAAAGAAAAACACACAATTTCCCATACAAATACCTCTGAATACCCCAAAAAACATTTCTTTGCTGATTATGACTATATTTGATCATATCTGGTTCTCAAATGTGCAAACCCAAGAAACACATCTTGATGATTTTATGTTGAGTAAGCTTCTATACAACCAAATTCATATTCGAAAAAATTCGACTTACAAAAAGCACTTTCCTTCTTCATCAGAAATAAATATTAATTCAAAACCTAACAGTTTACAATCATTCATTTCCTATTTCACAGACATGAGGAATCATTTATGGGTGTACAAGAGCTATAGAAAAATTAAATTTCCTAATTTTTTATTTTTTTAGTTTTATTAAGATTCAGTTTTTAGATTCATACTCACCTGAAATTTATTTCGCCTTATTATTAGCTGTCTTCAGTTTTTCCAATATTATTATGAAATTAATACACATCTAATTTTTATTTTCAGTTACATACCAGTAGATGTCATATATATCTTGTACCTACGCTTATTATGTTCTCTGACTATTATTGTGAAAACAAATTCTAATCTTAGTAGATCTTATTTCAATAGAAACTGCAACAGTGGAAGTCTTTCGATGAGTGGATGATCAGATTAGTTACGGATATATGTATTCTACTATAGTTTACTGGCTTGCTGGTATTATTATTTTATATTTTAACGTCAGTTTATTATTTTATGTTATGATATTAAATGATGTGACATAATTACATTTAAATTCATTTCATTAAAATCGCTATTTCCGATGAGACTCACTACATAAATTAGTGCAAGGAAATGGAACAGACATCGAAATTTTAGGTTTACCATTCTATTGCTATATAATTTCAGATTATCCATGGATATTCCAAATTTGATGAAATAATTTTAAATCAATTTTTTTCTCGCAGCTACATTGTCAAAACTTTCAGGTCCACAAATGGAATTGTTATTTTCATTCTTATATTCATTCACTATATTATTTGTCATTATAATATACATTCGCTATATTTATTATAATTATAATATTAATTCACTATATTTTATACATTACTATATGACATTAAATATATATTGGGAAGGGAGGGAGCATCAGGGTATCACTCAAGCTGGAATTGGACAATGGAGTGGTATGACAACCGGCGTCTAGGAGAGAACAAACAGTATCATTTTCTTTATCCTACCGATTCGATTGTGGTGCTGTGAATTCTACTCCAACAATTTCAGTGACAGTGACGCGCCCTTCTTAACAAGCCATCCCGTAGAAAGCTTAGTAAGTATTGCGAATTGGGTTATTCGATTTGTTGGATCGTATCGTTGGAAGGAGAATCTCATGTTCCCGCGGGTTTCGCGTAATTGTCTCTGCTTACGGGTCCGCCCCACCGTTTTTGGCCCTTCATACAGCGTTACTGTGAATGCAACCCGGTAACTCAATTTGATCTTGCTATTAAGTGGAGCTGCATACATGACAAGGTCTTAGAAGGGATGGTGGCTACCTTACATACATACATACAGTAAGCTTCTATACAACCAAATCAAGTTATATAAAAATATTTTCAACGGTGTTAAAACTGGGGGGGGGTGGGGGGGCGCCTTGCAAAAAGAAGATGCCATGCTCTTGCTGCGTAGAAGAAGTAAAAAAAAGCGAATACTACGTGAACGTGATCATTCATTGTTATTTGGGAATAATTTTTATTTTAATTTTTTTTGTTGGTGTTGTTTTAGGTTGTTTTTTTGTGTTTGTGTTTGCCGGTTGTCTCCTTTGCTGGTGGAGTGTGGGGGAGTGAAATGAAATGAAGTAGGGGAAGGATGAGGAATGCATACATTATGCTGTGCACCAAAACACATAATTTTACGTTGTTTACATTTGTTTAAACCATAGTTTGCATAAAAAAATTGTGCTTGAAAAGTTAAGTAATAAAAACTAATTTTAAACGGGTTGTCACCAAAAACGGTTTATAACTCCAAAACTACTTGACATAAATAATGTTTTGTTCGACAAAGTTTCATATTTTGAGTAGATCTACAACTTTGCCCTAGTAAAATATGTTTATATGCACTAAGAAAAATAAATTAGCTTTTTTATTTTATTTTTCAAAGTAGGCGAGGATTTTTTTTTAGGTAACCAAACAATGCGCAACACATATATGAACAATTTATCTGCAAAAACTTTTTGGATAAAGTTAATATTTAAGGCGCTATACAATTAAGTTCGTGATTTGACCATCTCCGACCACTGAGCGTCGACCACCACGGTAAAATCTCATACGACTGAAGCAAACAGATGTCACCACAGACTACGTGCGGAGTATCGAGTGTGCTCGACGAAGCCGCTCTTGAGGACTGTGCTGGAATTATATCAAAGCAGGCATCAACGATGCAGCTGAGAACGTCGTCGGGTGTGTAACAGAGCCCGTGGAAAATTGATTCGACGAAAAACGCAGGGAAGTACAGAACGAGAAGGGCGTAGCGCGGGCAGTAATGCTGCTGCAAGAGACCCTGCAGAACGCGAACGGAAGTATTTTAGACAATTTATGAAAACTCTGAGAACTTTTCTTTCTCTCTTTCTCGAGTTGCGGGGTCATCAGAAATGCAGAACACTTTCAGCTAATTTGGACGAGGGTGGCGAAAAAATGAAAATGTTTGCAAGCTTAAATCCAGCAGACCTGATTTAGGCGATATCTGGCATATATTAACATCTAATGTCTCATGAACTTATGCCACATATCCCAAGTAACAATTTTAGTTTTATTCCTCCCGGCTTTGTTGATAAAACTACATTTAAAACTGTTTTGTCTACCAACATCTCCTCTATGCTTCTTTTGAGCTAAAATTTGTACAAAGTGGCCCACTCGATAGATGGTTGCGAAAACAATTTAATAAAACCTTAACAAGACCATAAAAATTTTGAAAATGTTCTAGTGATCGATGCTACGACCACCTTCATAAAACCTATTGGCTGTCATGAAAACCAGCATACGGCCAAATGGACACAGCTGTTAAACTTCACTGTGATATCGTGGTTAGTTTTTGTTGTTCTGCTTTGTTCGATTCGCTGCTCTTTTGATTCATTTAGCAGTAAATAATATCTGAGAAAAAAGGTCTAGTATTGCACGAAATTTTGTTTGATAGCAAAATATCCAAAAAAAATTGAGTTTTTTTTTTCAGCGTATCATGCTCCAAATCATATGTGCATTTAATTTTGTGGTGAATTTTGACACGATAAGAGCCAAAAATTGAGTGCCTTGGAAATGATGCAAGTTTACAAAAACAAAAACAAAATTAAAACAAATAAAGTCGATAAATTAATCACTAATTTCTTGAAAATTGATGTCATTCAATAAGGTTATCTGAAACAATGCCGAATTTGGTCTCCGATTTAGAGTTGATTTGCATTACATTTAAAATTTGGAGCATTCTTTTTTCCACATTTCAATTGTTTCTTATATTTCAATATGGCGATTGGAAAAAAATCTGCCATAAAGCCAAGTTATCTTCGAAATGACTACTTTAAAACTATTTGGTCAAAAGGTTCCTTCAATACTAATTTGCCGTTTAATGCATTTACTGCATAAAATGGTTTTAAAATGCTTTTTCAACTGACCATAATAAGATACTATGAATGAGTCCTAAAATGGCTTTTCAATACAGCATTTTATGAGTTCATAAAGTCGAAATTTGATAGGAGTAGAAAGAATTTGAGAAAACGAGGTTTTAAGATCGTTTTAAACAAGCTGTGTAAGTACTCATAACTTGACTAAAATATGAAACCTGTTGGCACCTTTTGGTGTCACAATAAAACCAAATTTATTTCTAGTGGCTTTGATAAAACCTTAAAAAAACTTAATAAAGCATGATAGTTTTGGCAATGTTACTTGGGATTTGCATTAGATAACGCAGGAAATCACATGTTTCCTTAAAACTAAAAGATTATAAATAGAATATCAAATATATGTTCAATGCTTATTTTGAAATAGGTGATTTCTCATGCATCCGGCCGCAATGATTTTCTAAAGTCATTGTTTTAAAGGTTGCAAGGAATTTTAATTTTGAAATGTTCCCAAGTGTAATGTTCCTAAACTGAAATTTATATTAATTGTTAAAGATCCCTTCATTGTCCTCTGACAATTGAACTACCTACTGACTATTGAAAAATGAATACCTACCGAAGAAGTAGGAATTAATAGCTGTTAAGATATTGTCATTTGCTCCGAAAATTTAACTGTAATGTCAGCTCTATCTTTCGCGCTACTTCGGTGGTTTGTTAAATTTTGTTATAGTCTACGGCGTACACTTCATTACGATCCAAAAGACAGTACGATGAAAACGCGAACCAAAATTAACAAACCTCCTAAGTGGCGCTAAGTACACCAGACTAAAGCGCGAAGCAGAGGAGATTGCAGTGTAACGATCGCCGGCGATGAGTTCGAGGTAGTCGATGAATTTGCCTATCTCGGCTCACTGGTTACTACGGACAACGATAACAGCCGTGAGATCCGGAGGCGCATTATTAGTGGAAGTCGTGCCTACTATAGGCTCCACAAGCAACTACGGTCAAACAGACTTAGCTCCCGTACGAAGTGCATCCTGTACAAAACGCTAATAAGACCGGTTGTTCTCTACGGGCATGAGACGTGGACAATGCTTGAAGAGGGCCTGCGAGCATTCGGAGTTTTTGAGCGACGGGTGTTAAGAACCATCTTTGGTGGAGTACAGGAGGATGGACTATGGAGGCGAAGGATGAACCACGAGCTCGCGCAACTCGCCGGCGAACCCAGTATTCATAAGGTGGCAAAAGCTGGAAGGATACGCTGGGCAGGACATGTTGCGAGAATGCCGGGCAACTATGCTGCAAAAATGGTGTTCGACGGGAATCCGGTTGGTACAAGACGACGTGGGGCGCAACGAACAAGATGGTCAGACCAGGTGGAGCAAGATCTAGGTGCCCAAGAGATTGGAGAGGAGCAGCCACGAATCGGGCATTATGGAGGGATATTGTGTATCAGGTTATGTTATAGTATTGTGATGTTATGCCATGTAAATAAAAATAAAATAAAGTGGCGCTAAGGATGGTGCTGAGATTACAGTAAAATTTTTGGCGCAAAGAGCAATAACAATAGCACACACAAAACATACACACACATTCAGGTACACACCCAGCTCTCATAAATGCTAGAAGGCGATGTTCCATTCAAGTCTAGCACTCGACACTGGAAAAGTCTGTAAGTCGCAGACGAAATAGGCCTATCCGTTAAAGGTTAAGCTTTTTCTAGTGGAATTCAAAGGAATTTGCTCGCATCTACTAGCGGTTGTTTGAATTTCAGTGTTCAATTTTTTATTTTTTTTAAAGTTATTACGTGAAGCGTCAGTTTAAATTTTCCTCGTTTTCCAATAAAAATCATTTAAATAATGCGTTCGTAAACAATTAAAAAAAAAATGTTTTTAAATAAAGAAAAATTATTAATTTGAAGAAGAATTCAATACCTTATCAAGATAACAATGTTTTATTTTAAATTAATTGCTCCTCTTAATTTGTGAACGTTCGATTGCATTTAAAAATATTCACCGCCCAATTATCCCAATTGTGATAAGAAAACATTTTATGGCCTCCAAGTTTGTTTTATTTTTTCGTCCCCTCCCGTCATCGGATACCTCGAAGGACCGTTCGTCGCAGTGATTTGCATACATCCATGGTAAGTGACAGTCCGGTGTGCGGTAATTGGCCTGAAATGCTGAAATGGAAAGTTATATTGCGCCTTGCTGCTGGCGTCGTCATCGTGCTGCTGGGAAATGTGATCGAACATAATTAGTACAGGCTGGCTGACTGGCAGACTGAGTACTGGTTTCTCTCGTTTGCAAGTAGGTTGAACTGTGGAAGTTGATTACCGTTCGACGTGTGTACCTCATTTGGAAGTGCATTTCACGGAAGCTGTTACATTGATGACATTTATGATAAGCCGATTAATTTTGGTTCCGTTTGCGTCGGTTTCTCTTCGGATTGCAAGATCTGTCCCCACACGGGTAGTGGTGGAACTGAGTGGAGGTGCTCGTTGCTTGTTAGAAGGTATTCGTTTGAGAATTAATTCTCATAGCATGATCAATTTTGAGAAATAAATAAACAATCTTAAGTAACACCATTCGGCGTAAAGCTTCAGTCAAGGTCAATGATCTACTAATTACACGTTCGCTTTTTCGTGACTTTCCTCAGGCGGAACTTTCTTAAAGCAATGTTACAAAGGTTTTGTTTCATCGTTTTATAAGTGCTTACGACATACGGCCACCGAACAGACTATGTAATCGGAGTCAACGAGGTTCATGTTAGACTAGTTGCTTAACTTAGAGCAAAATCGGTGCTCCCGACTGACCTGCTCTTCCAGAGAAGATAGGAGAAAAGAGAAGAAGATAATAACATGTTTGAATTCTGCGTTGGTTTTTGTTTCTATTTCGGCTTGTTTTGCTTACCTTTCTAAATTATAAAAGGCGTGATGTTTGGAAGCATTGAACTTTGCGGAAAAATGAGAACTAGTTGGTTGTTGAAAATAATAATAATAATAACACCGAACATTGGAAAGGGTGAGTTCTTTGGTCAAAAATACTGACTTATTAAGGAAAATCCATAGTGATTGCCAAAGTGCGATCAACCTTGTAGCGACATCAAACGCCATCAAAAGCAAATGTAAACAAAATCCGAATTTGCTTAAGAATTTGCGAGCACAGACTGGATTTAAAATAAACTAAAATATATTTAATCCATTTATTTGCATCTCTGCTTTGCCAAACGTTGACTTATTATGTGACTAACACATGCCTCATATATTGACTAACTTCTCATGGCTATGTCAATTCTAGTGTTTTTTTTTCTCATTAGGCGAACTTCCAATTGAGAGATCTCTCGGGGCTCCCTCTCTGCCTTTAAAAATCCAACCCCCTTTCGGTTTTTTCTTTCTTCTTTTTGGAGAATGTTCGCGCCAGTTGTGTTTTGCGCTCTATTCAAGAATATCCCCCGAAGGTTTAATATTGTTGCGGAAAGAATTTAAGAAAGGGAGGCCGGAGAGAAACCCCTCAAGGGCGATTTCCCCCAGGGAAAAAAAAAACTATAGATCTTAACAAACAGAAAGTACATAAAAACAATAATTAAAATGGTTATTTATGTTGGTTATTTATTTTGAATGTTTGCACTGAACAAATAGAGAGATGTATCTGGTGCGAAGCAGATAACGTCACCTGACTAGGGTCTAGGACTGTACTGTAATTCAATGACTGAAATAAGTGAAAAGAAGAGAATGTTTTGATCGTTTCGCGTAGCGTCAGGGTAGGCTAAGAGATATTTGATAGATAAAAGCTGTCAGGGACCGGGTCTATAACCTTTCTCCCCGTTATCCCGGGGATGCAGGGTAGGAAAGCGGGGAGAATGGATTCTAATTAGTTTGATTTTAAAGATTCCTCCTGTGACCACGTTAGGTAATGTTGTCTCACTATGTCTGGCAAAGTGAATTTTTGTTTTTTTGTCTTTTATACCGTGGCGATGTGGCTGTCTTGTGATGTTTTTTTGTGTCTTAGAAACTTTAAAATCCTACTTTATCAGTTGATTGGCAGGTGGTGTTTTGTCGTGGTGTCGTGTAGGATGTAGGGGTGGAGGATCTTAGATATTATGTCCTGGGTTGTGACCGTGCGGCAGTTTATTGTTCTTAAAATCTTAAATCTCCAACTTCCTCGGTGAATGGGTGATTTGTTACTTTGCGGTGTGTTGTGTGTGGTGGTAGTATTGTTGGTGAGATGGTTTTAAAAAGATATATGAATAGGGGTGTTTATTGTTTTTGTGTTTTGGGGTGTGGTGTTTGGAGATGAAGGTTTTTTTTTAAAAAGCAAGGATTACCGGTTCCTTTTTTTTTTGTTAGTTTTTTTTGGGGGATTTTGATTGTGTTTTCGCCCGTGTTCTCGTGAGATTTTAAAAAAGTGTTTCAGTTTTTTAGAAAAAGTAATCAAGTGAAGTGTTAATTTAAATTTTCCTAGTTTTTCAATTACAATCGTTCTATACGCTCGCAAAAGTGTTTTTTTTTATGTGTTGTTTAAAAATGTGATGCTAATGATACTTTTAAAATCGTAAACGGCGCCCACATTTGACATAGAGAGCGCACATGTTGAACGCCCTCTTATAAACTGTGAGGAAAACGTGAGATATAGAGGACTTCACAAATTAAATATGTGCTGCGCTTTTTGTCAATATTAGTGTGGAAAGAAGCGAGATATAGACCGAGATAAGATTTTATACATATAAAGGTTGTCCCTTTTAAATTCGCACACAACTCAAATAACTCTAACTTTTTATCCGTTAGGTAAAATTAATTGAAATTTATCGTAGACATAGTTTAATGTGTATTGTTTATACTTTATGAGTTGGTTTCATCAGATGCGCAAAAATTTTCAACATGGCAACGAAAGAATAGTGCGTACGCGAAAAAGTTTCGCACGAGTACTTTGAAAATAAGGATCGGTCGCATCGTGCCATCAGAAAAAAGTTAGGAATCGCAAATTCCACTGTGTCTGATATCATAAAACGGTTCAAAGATCGTCTGAATATTGATTGGAAGCGAAGATCCAGAAAAAAAAGCCGTCAGGTCAACGAGAACGATCACAACGCCTCAGTTCGAGATGTGGCTAAAAATTTGCATGTGAGCAAGCCTTTCGTGCATAAATAGTACCAAAACTCGAGCTGGACTACGTATCTTTAAGGTTCAGAAGTCCTCAAATCATAACGAGAAACAGAATACGATCGCAAAAAGCCGTGCCAGAAAGATGTACCACCATAAGTTAACAAAACCACACTGCTGCGTAATGAATGACGAGCCATATGTGATGGCGGACTTCAACCAGATTCTTGGAAACTTGTATGTGACTGCCAAGGATAAATGTGATGTTCCCGAGAATCTCCGGACACAGAAGATGTTGAAGTTCGTCAAGAAAGTCTTAATTTGGTAAGCGATTTGTACTTGCGAAAAGCGGAGTACACCTTTCGTTACCGCAAGCACCATGAATGGACAGGTGTACTTGAAAGAGTGTCTCCAAAAGCTGCTTCTACCTCTTCTAAAGTCTCACGACGCGACGGTCCGACGATCTTCTGGCCGGATTTGGCATCACGCCACTACACGAACGACGTGCTAGAGTGATATGAACCCCCCAAACAGTCCGGAACTGCGTCCAATAGAAAAATACTAGGCCATTATGAAGCAGCACCTTCTTAAACGACCTTAAGTGTAGAAAAATGTGGAAGAAATTAAAGAAGCATGGGTTAATATGCAAAAAACTGTCAATTCTGAGGTTGTGCAGAACCTTATGGCTGGGGTTAAGGCCACAATTCGCGCATTTGGATATAAAGGCGAAATAAATTAAATGTTTCTTTTTACTGCTTAAAAAATTTGGTGATAATCGGATAAAAACTCGAATTTTGAGAATGAATTTTGTGTGTGTGTGTGGATTTTAAACGGTACAACCTCTAAAACCTGACAGTTTGAATTTGAAAAATCAGAATCCTGATCATATAATTTTTCTGTTTCTTGAGCTCATTGAATTTAAAAAAGTATCGAATTTTGATCATTTATATTATAACATAATCACTGTGCAATTGACCGCGTTTGATCTTTTTTTTTTTTGCCTTTTCATCCTTAAATGGTGAAATTGGGATGACGGGTAGGACTAGTTTACTTGAATCGGCAGTATCTTATGGTTACTTGATTGAGCACAAATCTCAGGCAAAGTTTGGATGTTTTGTTTTTCAATGTATTCGACTTGAATTCGACAGATTCCAAGGTTTATTCCAAAAGTTATGGATTGGTGCATTAGTTAAGAATAAGAGAGTTGAAAACCACTTATTCCGATGAACAAAGTGGCGATAGATGAGAAGTATGAATCCTATCACAACTGTTATATTTCCGATATTTATTTTAAGCAAAAAATAATCATGATAATAAAATTTGTGCAAATTGAATCACATTACAATTTTTTTATGATATTTTTGGCTAAAATTTACATAGAATGTGGCGTAAACTCAAACCACATCTTACGCTGAAAACGTATGCGCTAGATTTCATAGAAAATGACACGATTTTTTTCAAACCATGCAGAGTTAGTTCATTATGTTGTATGCTTTAGTTTTTTTATGGATTAAATTTATAAACTTAAGCTGTTGAGAAAATATGTTTTCTATTGTCAGATATACACAGAAAAAAATAATGAATTTTAACAAGCGCGTAAACTTTCCCCTCGTTTAATTCCGAGCCAAACGAGGCGCAAATAACGAAATCGTTTGCAATATTTCATGCGCCATACAACCATATTTCCAATCTTTCATACAACAGGCTAGATTCAGGCGTTATCTGGCTTAAATTTACATGAAATATCCCATTATTTTATGCCAAATCTAGCATTCCCTCTATGTGCAATAGATAACGCAGAAAAGTCAATGTTTCTTTTTATCTGTACAATTCAGAAAAATACACAGAAAAAAATAATTAATTTTAACAAGCGCGTAAAATTTCCCCTCGTTTAATTCTAAACCAGAGGAGGCGTAATCAATGAAATTGTTTGCAATCTTTCATGTGCCATACAACAATGTTTGCAGTCTTTCATACAACAGGCTAGATTCAGGCGTTATCAGCCTTAACTTTACATGAAATATCCTATTATTTTTTGACAAACCTAGCATTCCTTTTATGTGCATTAGAAAACGCAGAAAATTCAATGTTTCTTTTTATCTGTGTAGCTATCAACAAGTGAAGAAACGGATTTTACGATCGGTTAGAGTTAGCTTAGAATAAACGTTATAGCAACTCCAACTATCCACTTTTTACCTTTTTATACGTCTTGCACAAAGGAATCACTAAAGAATCTTTTTTTTTTTATATCTTTATTATCGAGATTTTCAGCCCTGGGCTCTTTCATCTCCCGTCGTAGTCACTTAAATACCTTTTGGGTATTTTCGTAACTTGGCCGGGGGTGAGATTCGAACTCGTGACTTTGGCGTGAGGGGTATGGATGTTAACCACTACGCCAGGGTCGCCCCCTACTAAATCACTTTGTAATGTTAATCACAGGAAAGAATCAAATTTGGTTAACCCTAAGTTGTGAGATACATTAGAAACTATTGGGGATGGCTTCCAATGAAGCAAAACGTTGCTGATGATAGAGCGAAGTGAGTACGAACGCCGGACCTCTCTGCAGATAGCCGCTGGTTCAGGGGACCAGAATTTCTTCGGAAAGAGAAGCAGGAGTGGCCTGTCTCACCGAGCGTTGAAATGACTACTGACGAAGACCTGTGTCCACACTTGTTACTCCATGAATCAAAAATACTGACAGTTATCGAGTTGCAAGACTTCTCTACATGGATTCCTCTTCTTCGTTGCACAGGGTACCTTTTCCGGTACGTTGACAATTTGAAGCGTTCCACAAGAAAGGATCTGCGCGTTGGTGGACCATTAAATCAGTAAGAACTGGATAAGGCTGAAAACTACCTGTTCCGCCTAGCTCAGTCAAACGTTTATTCAGAAGAGATTGTTACGCTGGAAGCGGGTTATGACCCAAGGCGTACACAATGAGGAATTGTTCGAAACAGTCCGCTATTCCACTGTGCTTTCCTCGATGAAAACAGAATTGCTCGAGTCTGAGGTTGCACGAAGGCTTGTCTATTTGCCAAGCGTGATGCCGCTGAGCCAATCATCCTTCCTCGTCACCATCAAGTTACACGATTGATCGTTGCGGATGCACATGAACGTCTTCAACACCAGAACCATGCGACGATTATTAATGAACTTCTACAACGGTACCGTATTCCTCGACTAAAGGTGACCTACCGAACTATGGCTGATCTTCCACAGTCCCGTTTGGCTGCATTCAGTCGTCCATTTACGTACATGGGGGTGGATTATTTTGGCCCGATACTAGTCTCGGTGGGCATACATTCTGGAAAACGGTGGGGGGTCCTAGCCCCTTGTCTAACTACACGCGCCATTCACCTGCAAATCGCCCACACACTGTTCATTGATTCTTGCGTAATGGCGATCCGAAACGTCATGGCTAGAAGGGGAGTTCCTGCTGTCATTTGCAGCGACCGTGGTACGAACTTCCAAGGGACCAGCAAGGATCTTAAGGCAGCTATCCAGCAGCTCGACCAAGACAGACTCGCGAGCGAGTTCACAACGAGTCGTACCCAGTGGACCTTCGTCCCACCGGTTCCACCACACATGGGTGGATCATGGGAACGGCTGATTCGTAGTGTAAAACAAAACTTAACTAAATTTCAACCTAGTAGACTACCAACTGACGAAGTGCTGGTGGAAGTTGAAAACATCGTCCACTCTCGGCCACTAACCGACCTTCTCATGGATGATGACGAATCGCCTGTACTGACACCAAACCATTTCCTGTTGGGGTCAGCTAACGGTTTGAGGTCATGGGTACCCTTCGATGATAGTCCTGTGCTTCGAAGGAACTGTTGGATTCAATCTCAAGTCATGGCTGACTTTTACTGGAAGCAGCGAGTACAAGACAAATCCCATTGCGATCGGAGACACTGTAGTTATCTAAAATGCTACTCAAAACTACCTCGAAACTGTTGGCCAGAGGGTAGGGTGATTGCAGTGCATCAAGCTTCCGACGGCCAGGTACGTTGGGCCACAGTGTAGACCGAATTTGATAGGATATACGAGCGCCCAGCAGTCTCATCAGCAGTGCTCGACGTAGGCGTTTTGATGAATACGCTATCGGGTGTTCCTCCGCGCATTCCGGGGGGGGGGGGAGCTGGGGGGTTGGCAGAACTGATTGCACCCCATTGAAAGTTAACGCTGGTGCCCTATTCGACGCTTAGCCACGACACGCCACACCCGATGCTGTCCAGGGGATTGAAGGCGAACGAGATCATCGCCTCTAAACTTTTATCGTCACATTTTGTAAAATAAAAATGAATAAAAGTAATAAAAAAAGCCTATCCACAAATCCTCGAACGAAACTAAAGGTGTTATATGCGATAACCTCAATCTAGGGCAGTTAATTGCAAAGTGTTTGCTGGCCTTATTTGCTAGCTATCAACAAGTGAAGAAACGGATTCTACGTTCGGTTAGAGTTAGCTCAGAATAAACGTTATTGCAACTCCAACTTTTCACTTCTTACCTTACAAAGGAATCACTAAAGAATTTTGTAATGTTAATTACAGCAATAAGAATCAAATTTGGTTAACCCTAAGTTGTGAAATACATTAGAAACTAAGGTTAACAAATTTTGATTCTTTCGCTGTGATTAACAGTACAGGTTTTTTTTATTCTAGCTGTGAGGAAATTGCAGTAAATATTTAAATTTGTCATGCCATATGAAGTATTTTCCATGGGACATTCTTTCTTAATTATAATTTCATTATAACAGAAGCACTGCCTGATTGATCCCCCTTATTAGATTTAAGCTTTTGTGAACCGCAACCGCGTTAGGAAAAGAATTTTTCTGACCTTTTTTTTATTAAATTGCAACCTTAAAACATCGGCTGTCAACCAAATCTACAAAATTTGATATATTCATGTTTTTTGCGATATTAACTCACGCAATCTTTCATTTAAAATATAAGTTAAATTTGGTTAACATTGCATATGAACGAGGAAAACTTGCACGCTTATGGTAAAATTCTTTTTTTTTATCTGTGTATAAATAGAGCCAAAAGTTCGTTTGTCTAGCGGTGTTGAGCTAAGGAGGAATTTGATGTAGACAATCGATTAACAATGGTGGACCTTTGCTACGTAGAAATTGGACCAGGACTGGTTGTAAAATTTGAAACTCGTTCCTACATTAATCGTTCCAACACATTTTCTACCAGCTAAAATTACTACAGGGTTGATTCATTTCGGGAACTGCTTATAAGTTCCACAAAACATTTAAAACTTCTACTTAAAAAAAAATAATAAAAATTTCCTACAGATAAAAAGGTGTGGATCAATGAAGAAATATTGAGTCTAACTATTAAAACTGAAAATGTCAAAACTTTATTGGAGCTATCCATAATTGAACATTGTAAACACACTAACATAAATTAGCACAGGAGAAAAGTATGCTGAGCAATCCACCCCTTGTCCGTAGCTCTATGATACTCATCTTAATTGATTCCACCTAGCAAATAAAACAATTTATCTTAATATTGACGATTAATGACTTCCAACTTTAAACTCAAGAACTGTGGGAGCCCATCGCAAATTGACTATTTCCATTTTTAAAACTCAAACATTGTACATTACCGTACATCAATCTATATCATTTTCAAAGTGAGTTATCACTCAGAATATTCAGAAACTGACAACCAAGTAGTATTAAAGGACACATTATTATGTAGTTCAAATAAGATGAGAATAAAATACTAAGATTAAAAGTTGTTATGTATGTGAATCGGGAAAAAAATATTTAGTAGAAATATATTTGATGACAGAATCTTACAAACACCAATTCAATTCGAATTATTTTTAACGTTTCATGCTTTTTTCAGAATAATACCGATCTAGGCACTTCTAATAATCAGTAAATTAAATCTGTCTTCTACTAGATATTTTCGGTAGCTTGAAGACTAATTCACATCTAGAGTATTTTTTCAAATAGACGTATCTGATTATTAACATATTATGTTGCCATGTACAATAGTTTTAAGATTTTTACACTTTATGACTTTTCAGACAGATCATCAACGAATTTACTAACAAAAGTCCGATTTGCATGGTATTATATAATTAAAAAAATGAATTTCTGCTCAAAGAGGTATCTGATTTCATTTTTCTGAGGAGTGAAAAAATTCTACAAGAAATCAATCTTGACGTCCGTCACACTTGATCGATTTTTAGTCATTAGGATAATAAAATAAAAAAATAAGGTTATATAAAAATTTACAGAAAACCAAATCATCAACAAATATTATCCGTTCTATTACACATCTCGCCAAATGAGCGCGAGTCGAGCCATACAATAAGATATATTTCACACAATCCAACCACCTCCGAGAAAGGGTTTAACCGCAATTTGCAACCATAATAACTCCATCTTGAAAGCTTCCATCAGCTTACTCAATAGCACTGCGTACAGACCTCCTAATGTTGGCCACTTCTCTCGAAAAAAAAAAAACCGGGCAAAACGAACAACCAATTAAAGCAACTTTTGTCTTACTGTCATGGCTATTCCAAACAAAATGACACGTTAATTTTCACAAATTTAGTATAATGGCCTCCGTGTCACCCGCCGCTAGACACGGCCCAAGATGGCCTTTGAAACGACGCATTGTATTTGGCCATCAGCTCCTCGCCATCATCCGGCTAAGTAGTCCGCTTTGCGGGCTTGGTTTTCTACAGAAAAAGAAATTATCTGTCTGCTACAGTTTTTTTTCTTTCCCATAGACTTACCAACTTCGTTAGTAAGACGCGCAAGGCTGCCTGTGCGATACAATGGTTTGCAGTGTTCGTCTGGATAAAAGCAACATTTTTGCATATTTAATACGTGCCATGTAGCTACCGCGCTGTTGCTGGTTGGCTTCCAGCGAGTCCGATGGGTGCGCCTTCGAGCGAAATTAAAAGTATTTTGGTGATGTAAACGTCCAAATCGCGAGATTGATGGGGTTTGTAAAAATTCTCCCGTCCAGATGGGGGTGATTCAAGTTCGTTTCGAAGGCTGGAATGCTTTTCATTGTTAGGGGCGATTGTTGGGGTGATAAATTCGGTCGCTTTCAAGGTGCCCGTTGATGTCAAGTGCAGTTATGGATGATAAGTTGGTGGAGCTGAAGTTTGAAGGACAGCTTCCAGTGGCAGAATGTTGAGCAATTGGAAGCTGCTGGTAGAGTGATGAATTCATTATGCTGTTGCCAGTCACGGACGGTTGTCATGTTTTGGATAATTAGTTACTGCAATTATAGTAATGAGTAATGAAGGGCATTTTCGCTGACGGAAGATTTACGGGTAACATCTGATAAAACATGTTGCACAATCTTGAAGACGTATACTTTTCTACTTACATAAAAAGCTATATTGTATTCTTCTATGTTTTGCGCTATGCCACATGCTATTAAAAAAATTCTTCACGCGGATTTTTATTTAAAAAAAAACCTCAAATTCAATTTGTTTATTGAATTATTTGAATTATTGATTTTAGTTTGAAAAAGTGTTTCAGTTTTCCAGTTAGCACCGTTGGAATTTTCTGAGACGAACAATCTGTTATCGCATCTTCGAAAAGGGAGTAAAGCTGTTGGTTCCGGCCCATGTGTTATTGAATTCGATATATAGATCGCAGGTCATCTCACTTGAGTGACAAACCAGCCTAAGGCTGAAAGCCCCACAAACATGAAAAAAAGTTGAATTTTTTTGCAGTGTATATTCGAAAAACTCAAATGTCCAAATAAACATCTCATGGTGCTAATAAGCATGCTATGATCTATTATAGCAAAAACTACTTTGCTAGCTGTTTTTCAACCACAAAAAAATGACTCAACCCATCAACCTAACAACCCAAACCCAACATCATCTATGTGCTAAAAACGCCCTTGAATGCGAATGTTGATGAACTAGATTATTGATTTTAATACGCTACTGATGACGGGTTTAAAAAAAAATGCTGCCAAAATATTCTACATAAGAGTTCAAGTAACCATCAAGTCCGAATGCGAACTTTTTTGCAATAAAGTTAATGTTGAAGAAACGCCTCACTTTTGATTGATATACAGCTTAGTGGTTTTATGGGTGGTATTTTTTGGAACCAGACTGATTTGAACAGGCTCGACAATAATTCCCGACTCTAAAATGTCAATCTTTGGTGAAGCGTAGCATGTATGCTACAGTCCGCTGAATCTTACGGAATGAGGAAAACTTCGTCAACAATCCTATTCGTCGTGGTTAATCACCAGTAATGCGATCAATCGATCCAGCAACCTCAGAAATGTTGCAGCCTTTCAGTGAAGCTGACTTCTCTTCTTAGTAATCGGCTGTGCAGAACTGTAGATCGTTCCACCAAAAATCATTTCCAGCTAGCTCCTTTGCAGACTTTTCTCGTGACACAGTGTGTGCTAGATTCTGATATGTTCACATGTATTTCCAAACAAAATGGCTGTTGACTGATGGCTCTGTAATTCTGTGCCACACCTGAAGATTGTCAAGTGGTTTGCGTAACCATATCAAAACAACTTGGCTATCAGACCAGAGGATTGTTGACTTGAAAATAATCTCCAAAGATTTTTCAACCTTGATAACCAATTTTACAACAAGAAGTGCTGCCAGCAATTTTTTTTCTAGGAATTGTAACAGGCGTTTTAGATGACAAATTTCATTGATGCCGGCCCGTACGAAAAGATTGACCTGGTATACACGCAGGATCCGTAATCGTTGTTTGAGGCATCAGCAAACCCATCCCAAGTAACATTGCTAAAATGAGCATCGTGGAGTCAGATCTGAGCTTTATGATTCCCTTCGGGCTCGACAACCCAATGTACCGGTTCGAGATATTTTGGCTGTACGTGATCTGGAGTTTATGAAACTCATTTATGTGTTTTTGACTAACATAAGCCTTAGATTGTAGTTAGTTTAACCTGTATGTTTACTTTAAGTTTTTTTTTCTGTGTTTGTGTGTTTTTTTTTTCATTCTCAAAAATGTTAAAGTCAAAAGAAAACCTAAAGTTGTATAGTTATCAGTTTTTATCCAATTCCGAATTTAAAATAAACGTGCTTTGTAAACCACACTTCAAATTCCCGCCTATCTTCCCATCCATACAATTGTTATTCCTATTAACCTCGAGACGGCCGCGAGTAATCGGTTCTATCCCCTTAACAATAGTTTTAAGATAATTGATGTATATAAATATGAAAACTTGGCTCTGTAAAGTTGATTCGATTGAGCCTGTACAAATAAATGATTTCAAAAAAAAAAAAAACATTGCTAAAATTAAACTTCATTAAAGTTTTTTGAAAGCCACTAGGCATCAATTCGTTTGGTCATGTGCTGAGCATCGTGGAGTCAGATCTGAGCTTTGTGAATCCTTCGAGGGCTCGAGGTAGACAACCTAAAGTACCGGTTCTAGACACCTTGGCTGTCATGAATCTGGAGTTCATGAAACGTCTTTTTGACTAATATTACCATTAGAGTGTAGTTTGATTAATTTCTGTATTTAGTTTTAATCATATTTGTTTAGTTTTAATTATTTTTGATTATCTTTATCGAATATAAAAGTTGCATTGTTTTAAGTAGACGGTTCAGAATTAAAGAATATGTGTTAAGTAAACCATTCTTTAAATTTCCGCCCCTTTTCACATCAGGTAAATTGTTCTCCTATCAACCTCGAAAAGACCGCGAGTAATCGGTTCTTCCCCACTCACATTAGTTTTAAGATCACTGATGTATAAAGAAATGAAAACATGGCTCTGTAAAGTTGATTCGATTGAGCCTGAACAAATAAATGAACTTGTTAAAAAAAAGTAATTACTTTGGTTTTCTTATGGCACCAAGAGTTGACAATACGTTTTATATCCTAGTCAGCTTTATGAGAACCTACACAGCTTGTTTACTACGATCTTAAAACTTTGTGGTCTCAAATTCCTTTTACTCCTATCAAAGGTTTAATTTTGACTTTATGAACTCGTAAAATGCTGTTTTGAAATGCCGTTTTAGGACTTATTCATACTATCAGATTATTTCAGTTAAAAAGCATTTTTAAACCATTTTGCCTCCAGTAAATGGAAGTCAAATAGTTTTAAAGTAGTCATTGCGAAGATAAATTGGCTTTTTGGCAGAACTGTGATTTTTTATAATCGCCATATTGAAACATAAGATATAATTTCAATGTGGAAAAATAAATGAACCAGATTTTAAATGTAATGCAAATGTTCTGTAAGTCGGAGACCAAGTTTGGCATTCTTATAGATAAGCTTATTGAATTCTATAAATTTTCAGGAAATTTATGATTAATTGTATGAATATATTTGTTTTAATTTTGTTTTTGTTATTGTTAACTCGCATTATTTTCTAGGAACCTTAATTTTTGGCTCTTATTGTGCCAATATTCACCATGAAATTAAATGCGCACATGACTTGAAGTATGATGCGTCAAAGTTCGCGAAGAAATATCTGGTATGGCAGGCCATCTGTACCTGTGACTTGAAGAGCAACGTTTATTTATCTGAGCGAGTGCCTACAAAAACGTCTACTGCCTCTCCTGAAGCGACACAATTGTTCCGTTCTATTTTGGCCGGATTTGGCATCTTGCCATTACGGAAAAAAGGCCATGGAGTGGTATGCTGCCAACAACGCTCAAGTGGTGCCCAAGGACAAGAACCCTCCCAACATGCCAGAGCTCCACCCAATCGAACAATATTGGGCCATCGTCAAGCGGAACCTTAAGAAGACTCAAAAAGCTGTTGTGAGCGAGAAACAGTTCATGGCAATCTGGCGTTTTGCGGCGAATAAAGTGGACAAGGAGACTGTACAAAATCTTATGGCAGGTGTTAAACGAAAGTCCCGGCAATTTGCGTTCGGTAAAAAGGAAGCTAAGCTGAATATTTCTCCTGTATTCTGTATTAACTAAACTTGAAAAAGAAAAATAATTTGACTTATTAATAAAAACTTTGATCGCCTCACACACATTACTGTTTGACAAAATTTTGATCGGAACACCCTGCAACATGAAAGCATTGTTAATGATAAACATGATTACTTTTTAAACTTTCAACGATGACTTAAGTTTCAAAATGTCGATTGCACTGGATTTCTTTTTATTGTTAACAATTTTCTTCCAACACACTCTTCCAATAATCAGAATCCCCCGTTAAGGGGCGATTCTATTTCGAAATTCAAAACTGCTAAATAATAATTATTAATTCACTCGCGACAAAGCTTAAACACACTTTTCCTTGTTTCTATGATACGGAGGTTTCTTCGAAAACCAACCAAAAATGCACAGATTTTACTCATTTTGCTTTTTTTTATTGTTAAGTTTTATGCATTTTTTTTTGGTTTGAGTTGGTTGTCAAAACTGCCGACTTAAGTTGGTTGTCAAAATGCCGACTCAAGCGATAAAATATGACGATCTTTAATTTTAGTTATTCAAATAACAATGTATAAATGTGGGATAAAGGAACATTACTTGTTTTCCTGAGAGGAAGTTAATTAGCTTCATATTAAAGCTGTACTTGGTAGTAAAGGATGTCCACAGTTAAATTGCATCACTTTCAATAAGCTGTAACATTCCGCCCTTTGGGTTGATTTCAACGAAATTTTGGGTGAAATGACCTCAGCGTGTATTGTTTACACTGCGTGAGTTTCATTGTGAAATGTGTCGTTGTTTCGAAAATGGAGTCGAAGGAACAGCAAGTCCGCGAGAACATTTTGCACACACACCTCGACAACCAACTTCTTTCGCACCGAGCCATCGGAAAGATGTTGGAAAATTCTCCAGTCTAAAGTGTCTCGTGTCATAAAACGTTTCGGTGAACGTTTAACTGTCGATCAGAAGAAAATGAGTGGTAGAAAAAGTGTTCCATACTGTGTGAAGGATCACAAGCGAGTGGTTGCTGCCTTTAAACGCAAACCCAACTGTTCCGTTCGGAATGTCGCGAAAAAGCTGCACTTGACCAAAAGTTTCGTGCAGAAAGTCAAGAAACGAGCCGGGCCCCGTGCATTCAAAGTTCAGAAAGCTCCAAACCGCAATAAAAAACAGAATAGGACAGCTAAAACACGAGCGCGTAATCTGTACACACAAATGTTGACGAAACCACACTGCTGCATCATGGACGATGAAACACACGTAAAAGCGGACTTTAAACAAATTCCCGGCAACCAGTATGTGACTGTAAAAGACAAGTTCGATGTTCCAGGGTCTCTCAGGAAACAGCAAGTGTCAAAGTTCCCCAAGAAATACATGATTTGGCAGGGGACTTGCTCATGTGGTAAACGGAGCAAGCCTTTCGTGACAACTTCAACTGTAAGTGGTCAAGTATACATGAAGAACGACTGCTTCCGTTTCTCAAAACACACAACGTTCCTACAATTTCTTGTCAGCCTCTTGTCACTACTCCAAGGATGTTCTGAAGTGGTACAAGATTTTGTGCCGAAGGATCTCAATCCCCCAAATTCTCCAGTGTTGCGGCCAATTGAAAAATATTGGGCTATAATGAAGCATGAACTTTGTAAGCATCATTAAGTTGTCACTACAGAACAGGAAATGTTGAAGTCAAGAAAATGTCGGTTCAAGTGTTGTACAAAATCTAATGCGTAGTATTAAGAAGAAAGTTCGGGCTTTTGGATTTGGTAAAGAAATACAGTGAAATAAAAATACCTAAACAAAGATTATACATTGTATTTTATTCCCTGAATATTTCATGACAATCGGTTGAGAGACTTATTTTTGATGCCGAGTTTAAAGTGATGCAATTTAACTGTGGACACCCTTTAGCAGTACTCTTCGTTGATCACGATTTAGTTTCATCTGCGTCGGGAGCTTGCTCGGTAGATGTTGCTATCTGATCATGGGTCTACCATACTTCTTGTTGTTTACCAAAAACATTCATAATGTTGAAATGTAACATAATGTTGTACTTTACTCCCTAAATATTTCAAGAGTATGAGACACAAACACAAATATGGTATGACGATCATTTTTGCATGTCTTTGATTTTTTGAAATTTGTCCTTCATATTTGAAATTGAAGGATGTTCAATGAATAAGATATTTGTTCATTTATCAAGAACAATGGCCGCCGAAAATAAAGATCAATAGAAAGTCCTGTAAATATCACAACCATTTCTATTTACAAATGCTCAGTTTCTTTCGGACCCATTTGACAAGTATATAATTATATACTCGTTAATTTCAATTTATCGCTGACGGAATACTTAATTATCTACTGTTTTTGGTATGACAAAAATAAATATCATTCAACGGAAAAATAATTTTCCGTGTAGAATATGCTGGTAAACCCGTCGTAAATCACAGATTTGACGTTTCATTGTTTTCATCCGCCTCAAAGCTCTGCCGCAAGTCGAAAAAGTAGATGTGTTGAGTTTACTGAAAGTAATTTTAAGGGGTTATATGTATACCTTTTTTGTCGAAAAAAATAGGAAAGTTTGCTAAAATGTTCTCAAGGAGTTGTTCTTCAAGATAAACAATAAATTTTTTTTCGATTTTTTGAAAATGAAAAAGGTATATAACCCCTTAAGGCGATTAATATGGGTGGCAAAAAAAATTTCGCTACATGTCCGAAATCTGACCGTGCGTGATTGAAATCGGAACCATACCCAGCGGATCAGTTGCCGAGAGACATGGAGTGAGCCTTGGAGCAGTTCAGAAGATTTTTCTGAAGCACAAGAATCTTGGAAGTGTTGTTGATTGGCGGGAACGTGGACGAAAACGTAAAACGGACCACCGAGAGGACCGCAAAATTATCCGAGAGATCAAAAAAAATCCGTTCATCACCATCCGAGAAATGAAAGAGAAGCTGAGCTTACCGATTTCGGATCGCGTAATCCCTCGATGCATCGCTAAGCAACGGTTGAAAAACCATTTAGCCCGAAAACGACTGTTCATCAGCCGGACTTACAAGGAAAAACGGCTCCAATTTGACAGAAACCACCTAGCTAAGCCCATGGAGCTCCAGAAACGTGTTGTGTGGTCGGACGAATCCAGGTTTGAGCTGTTCAACAAGAAACGGTGGCAAAGAGTATGGCACAGAAGTGATGAAGGACTGCAGGGTAGGCATCTACAGCCAACCATGAAACACGGTGGAGTTCATATTAAGGTCTCGGGCTGCTTTTCGTGGTTTGGAGTGGGTTATCTGGTCCTAATCAATGGGGTCATGACAGCAGACGGCTATATTGATATTCTGTGTGAAAATCTGGAGGAATCATTGCTGAAAATGGGGTTAGAAGGCAACTAAACCTTTCAGCAAGATAATAATCCCAAGCATACGGCCAAGAAAACGCTCGTCTTTTTCCGATTCTGTCACATCAAACCCTTAGAATGGCCACCCCAGAGCCCTGACTTGAACTAAATCGAGAAATTTGGGGCGTTCCTCGATAATAAAGTGAAGAAAAAAACAGACGTAAACAACAAACAAACGTATCAAGGGGCGTTGGAGAAGGCTTGGAACGAACTGGATCCCTGCCACCTGAGAAACCTGGTGAAAAGCATGTCAAAACGTCAACAGACGATCTTCATCAGGGGTTCATATGGATTACTTATTACTTAACTTTCACCGATTTTTCTGTTGAATTTTGAAATTGGTTTTTTTACTCATAGCCCATAAAAAGTGGGCGTTTGTGTTATAAAAAAAAAAAAAACATTACCAGTAAGCCAAACCAAACTTCCATGTGTTTATGTTGACAGGATCTATCACAACGCCCAGCTCTTTTGCAAATCTATGTTAACTTTTGTTAACATTTACAAATTCATCACGGAATGAGCTTTTTTTTCGCCGATCACTGATTAATGGATCACCGATGAAGCTTTTTTGCATTTCAAAGAAACTTTTCATCTTCTTTGTCTTTTTTGAATTTTTTTACGCTGTTTTAGCAATTATTCTGTTGACTGTCTCTTAAGGGTTTATAATTGCACATCCTCAGTTATTTGTCTGACAATTTATGAAATTGTGTAAATTATGCGGCAAGCAAAACTCTATGTATTCTTTAGCCAGAGAAGTCAAAAAAAAAAATTACTCGAAATATCTCCTTGACCGGATTGGGAATTGAACCCGTCGTCTCGGGATTGATTGTTCCGTGGCATTTTTGTCCTCAATCATCGATCAAATTCATTTGAATGTATGTTTTCACTTACATTAATAGAAGAGTGAAAAGTCATCTGCTCAGCTTTGGATTCATAATAATTAACTCATTATTGAAGAATTCAACAGCAAATCGCTAACGACAAAATGTCAAAATCTTCAATTGCCCTCATTATTTCATATAAGGTTCGTTCTTCTTTCTAATTCCTCTTCCAGTGCCAAACCACCGTCTTATGCAAACACAAATCGCTGCCCATAAGTAAGCTAACCATAAAACAGTTAATAGCCCTGAGTGAGCAACAATCCCATCTCTACGATCATAACCCTCCAAGACAACAACGACAGAAACCACCGCCGTCGCCACATCATCAATAAACAAGACACACGTGTGTTATCTCATCGAGAAATTCAGCTGAAAGCCCAAACATAAATAGCACAGCAAAGCAACATATGAAAGACTGTTTGGTATCGATGATCAAACCTCAAATCAACCGACCACCCCCGTCTACCACCACCCTAATCATCAACATTTGAAACTCATCGAAAGAGCCCCTGTTCGTGATCATGTTCAAGGGAAAAAGGAAAGCAAATCATTCCTTTGCTTCCAACTCGCTCCAACGCGTTGGTGATGGTCTGCCGGCAGACGATCGGATCAAGGTTCGATTACGAAAAACACAATGCTATGTGTGCATCCGAGGAGAGGATCATATGATTTTCCCGCTGACTGGGTTTCATAACAGGTCATGAAGCTTTGCATGTTTGGATGGATCGCAGCAGTGACGGAGGCCACCGGTGATGGCGGTCGTGTTCAGCGATGCTGATATTGTCTTTGATCATTAACTATTGACAGATCAGATGTTGCGTGTCTTCGGTTTGGTCAATGACATCGGGGGGTGAGGTGAGGTGAACATGTGGTCATGGGATTGAGTGATTAGGTGAACTGAGGGTAAGATGGAGATGTTTGACAGGTTGACTATCGGATGGTTGAAAGTTGGTCTCATCGATTCATAGTTCACGATATTTTAAGAAAAACATACAATGAGTGCTAGAAATATTCATTTTGGAAAATGTGATTCATTTGCCGATAATTTGATTAATAAGCTGATTTTAAAAACTTGAAGTATGATGAAACTGTTGTGATTTATTACTGTCAAAAATTTGTCTCACATTGCTGTTACTTTAAAATCTAACGTGTGAGAGCGCAATATCGGTATTGAGCATTATTTGAATGAGACAGCAAATATGGCGCATTCTATATTCCAGTAAGGACAATGTACTATTAGACAAAGTTGTAGGATTAGTCTCGGTTCTTGGCTTTCTGCACGAAACTTTTGGTCATGTGCAGCTTTTTCGAGACATCCCGAACGGAACAGTTGGGTTTGCGTTTAAAGGCAGCAACCATTCGCTTGTGATCCTTCACACAGTACGAAACACTTTTTCTACCACTCACTTTCTTCCGATCGACAATTAAACGTTCCCCAAAACGTTTTATACCACGAGACACTTTAGACTGGAGAATTTTCCAACATCTTTCCGATGGCTTGGTGCGAAAGAAGTTGGTTGTCGAGGTGTGTGTGTGCAAAATGTTCTCGCACACTTGCTGTTCCTTCGACTCAATTTTCGAAACAACGACACATTTCACAATGAAACTCACGCAGTGTTAACAATACACGCTGAGGTCATTTCACCTGAAACTTCGTTGAAATCAACCCAAAGGGTGAAATGTTACAGCTTATTGAAAGTGATGCAATTTAACTGTGGACACCTTTTAGTCAAAGAATTTTATCATACACCACTTTCATTCTTCACAATTTAATCAAACACCATTTATATAAGCTCAGATTTTGAAACAAATTAGGAGTAATTTTATCCAATTGATTTATTCACTGCAATGCTTACAAGAGATGAGCCTTGATGATCGAGGACTGAAATATTCAGGGTTGTAAAACTTTTTTGACATAATCGTGAAAGGTCAGGCAATGCGAGTTGTCAAAGATTTGGTGGCGCCATTTCAGAATGAATGGAGAGAGCTAACCGCAAACAACCTGTTTTCCTCAATCCAGCTAGTGGAGGATTTCTGGAGGGAACGAACAATCTATACGGGCGTGATGAAGGCCAACAAACCTTCAATTCCGCCGGAGTTTCTGCAAACAAAAGAGCGGGAGCCAATGGCAACTTTGGTTGGATACAGTGGTTTTATGACGCTACCTTCTTTCTACGAGCGAAAGGGGAAGAAATGCGTCAATGTGGTAACATCAAAATCCTTCGATGATGTGGACAATCGTGAAAAGCCCGCTGTAGTATAATATTACAATAAAACGAAAGGGGGTGTGGATATTGGTGACCAAAAGACGAGGAGTACAAAAGGGTCTCGTAGGAGCCGTGTATGGTCCAAAAAGATATTTTTTGAGATAATCGATATTCGATAATCGTGTCTAAATTCGTACTCAGTATTTTGCAAAATCTGTCCTAATTGATTGTGTCATAACTCAAAGCGACGATCGAAATATTTGCGAATTCTAGCCGAAGAGCTTACGGTTCCAAATATGAAAGATAGGATTTCTAGGGACCACCTTAGTCAGGAGCTCTCTGCCGGCATTAAGGGTTTTATTGGAAAGTTTGAAAACGAAGATATTTGTTTTTCCTGTAGCCAACCAACTGGTGTTGACTGTTGCAAATGTCATAAATTCAGCTGTCAAAATCATACGAAAGAACGTGAAATAGTGTGCTGCCGAATTTGCGAATCTAAAGATCAAATCGTAAATTTCAAGCGATCTCAAGACGATCTGGCGATCAGTAAACGGTGTAAAAGATGCTTGAAAAGAAAACGAATACGAAATGTTGTTTTTGTAATCAATTTGTGTGCCTTAATTGTTCCATACAAAATCATATTTTTTTGCACAGATTGTGAAGACTTGGATGAGCAGAAAGTGTAAAAATCATATTGACGAGTCAAACAGTAGACACTTTCAAAACAGAGATGATAGAACACGTTGTTTCAGAAACGATGTGAATAGTTCTTTGCTTGTTATCTTTTGTAATAAATCAAATCAAATAAACAAACAAACATGCAAACATACAGTCTTTGTGAGTCTGTTTGGATATGCTACTTCCATTAGAACTACAGTGTGACCAATATACATTCGAGCAAAGTTTGTCAACCACTACACTTAAATAGATAATTCAAATCAAACTATCTTACTACATTTGAAAACAATACTTCATACTTACAAGTCATACTGATTAGGTTCAAATCTCTAGCGTGTTAAAAAGGGGTCAGACGGATTTCCTTCCTAAGCTCTCGATCCCTGGTCTAGCCACGGGGACCGCTGAGGGTGGGTTTAACAATAACCTCTTCTGTTATTCTGGCGGTAGTTTAAGCTTGACACGGTTATCTTTCAGGGTCAGCTGTGGGCATAGATAAATACCCGATGGGACATAATTTATCCAATATCCAATTCATTTGCATCAGAAATGTCTTCTAGCAGTGTTTTGTTCGCACATTTAGTGTATGTCAGCAATGTTAGTGGCATTACATTAGCCTTGGTTGAACTAATGACAACAAACTATCTAAACTCCAGCACAATTTGGAGAACCTAGAACATTTTATATGGAAGGAAATATATTATAATCCCTTCGTATAGCTTTTTGGAGTCTGCTTGGGTATTTTGTGATGCTAAGGACAATAGCCCAGTCATGGTTGATCTAGTAGATCATTTGACGTGAACTCCGTGACAATTTGGAGAGATTTGATCGACTGATATGAATGGAGATCGATGACAGATAATAATTCCACTCTTCTTGAACATTTTTGGACATGTTTCATGCATGTAGGTAGGCTCAGATGTCAAAGCGACATAGTCCATGATCAACATTCCAGGAGAGTTTGGACGACCTAGAACATCCTGAAAATATATTTATATACCCATTCGTATACTTTTCATGTGCTATTTGTGTTAAAACTAAAAACTAACCATAAAACCGTGTACAACATAAGTGAAAAACAACAACAATTTCAAAATCATATTGAAAAATACCCTCAAAGCCACCTAGTTTCAGCCACGAAAAGAAGGGGGAAAGGTTGGAGGGGAGTACATGGATTCAAAATTTAGGACTACTATTCTCCTTGATTTCAGCTGATCTCCTTGATTTCAGCTTGAAAGGTTAAGGCATCATTGAGATATAGCGTTTTCAAAATTAAAAGTCCGTCCTGCACTTTTAAGGGTTGAAACGATTTTGTAGAATTCACTCATACATCACTTTAGTGTATGTTTTTTTCCTTTTTGAGTTATGTTGATTTAAAAAAAAATCGATCAAAAAACTTAAGCCCTTTTCAAGTGCAGTCTAGATAAAATTTGAAAAAAAAAACAAAGTACGCAAAGTTGCTTGAAAAGACATAGTCTACACACCCACAATGTTTCATTGGATTCTGAGAGGGTGCTGCCAATCACAAAGACGAGTTGGCGTGAAATTCGTCGTTGGAATGATTCAACGTATCGAGAACGGCACAACCTTAAGACCTACAAGAAGCAGAAAATCGCCAAACAAAGTGCAGAACAGACGAAACGCTCAGCAACAAGGGCCCGGAAATTGTATTCACGAGTTTTGCAGCGGCCGGATGCATGTAATTTTATAGACGAAGAGAACTATGTCAATGAGGACTCAAAAACCCTTCCAGGTTCACAATATTACACTGCCGTCGTAGGGGAGGATGTAAGTAATACAGACAGGTCGATTCAAATGGAAAAATCTGATCGAAAAGTGCTGGTATGGCAAGCAATATGTTCCTGCGGTATAAAATCTGCAATTTTTCACTCTACTGGAACAATCAATGCGGAAATCTACCTATCTGAGTGTCTGCAGAAGAGGTTGCTGCCTTTATATCTGAAGCATAGTACCCCTCAACTGGTTTGGCTTTAATTTAGCGTCAGCGTATTACGCCAAAACAACTCTCAATTGGCTCACGGAAAAGGGTATACATTTCGTTGAAAAATACTTCAATCCGCCAAATTGCCCTCAGGTACGGACCATCGAACACTATTTGGTGATTTTGAAGAGGTCTTCAAAAAGACTGGTAAAGGAGCTGAGAATATGCAAAAGTTCAAAAACATTTGGGCTTAGGCGTCCAAAAATGTGATGAAACACTTGTCCGGAACTTGATGAAAAGTGTTCGATAAAAAATTCGCAAATCCGTGAAAAAATAATATTATTTATTTGTTTATTTATAAATTTACATCAACAGGCTTTCAGCAGCCCCAATGATGTTGGTAAATCATGTAAAAAAAAACAATGTTACAAAAATTATCACATCCATAAACGAGCAAATCAGAATTAGTCAAGTCTTAAAAAGTACACTCGTATAGACACAAAAATACATTTTAATCGTAGTCATTATCAGCTACCGTGATGCTTGAAGGCGCAGTGGCAAATCTTCGACGGAGAACTGCACGCAAAAGATGGAAGTCGAACATTGAAGCCACTCTGTTGAACACTGGTTGCAAACCGCTGATCGCACCCTCGAGTCCGTAGTTCGTACAACGAAGCGAAGGCCTCAGCATAATATTATTTCGCATTGGCCGAGGACGAACATTCAAGTCGATATTCTCAAGAATCGCCCCGCAATCAATTCTGCCTTGTAGGGCGTCCGCGATGATCAATGCGTTGTTGACGTCCCTTCTCACTCGGAATGTTTGCAGTTTGATCAGACGGAAACGGTTTTTGTAGCTGGGCAATCGGAACCGATCCCACCGAGGTAGTCTTCGGAGAGCGAAACGAAGAAAGCGACGTTGAACCGATTCAATTCATTCCGCACCGTTGTTGTGATAAGGGCTCCAAACGGCAGTACAGTACCCCAGCGTGGACATCACAAGAAAGCTGTAAAGCGATTTTGAACAATAAATGTCAGAACATGTTTTGGCTATTCTAAAGACGTGGCCTAGTACTCTTGATGCTTTAGCAATGACGTATGAGACATGCTGTTTATAATTTAGTTGTGTATCCAAAATCACCCCGAGATCCTTCACATGACTCACTCAGCCTATTGACGATCCGAGCAGTTAATAATTGAAGGTTATCGGCTGCTTCTTCCGCGAAAACGTTATGATGTAACACTTGGCAGGAGCGATCACCATCCGATTAATCGTGCACCAATTGGCCACTGCATCAAGTTGTTGATGAAGATGAATACAATCATTAACTGAACGAATCCTCAGATAGAATTTGAGATCGTCTGCATATGATAAACACGGACTTTTGATGATAAGATGCACGTCGTTGAAGTAAAGTAGAAGAATTAGCGGGCACAGATGGCTGCCTTGTGGAATACCAGATGAGGCACAGAAACTTCCAGAATGACAATCTCCTAGAGCAATCTTAAGTAGCCTATCAGTGAGATACGACCAAAACCAATCTAGTAGATTACCGTTGATTCCGAGCCTGTCAAGTTTGGCTATCACTATAGCGTGGTTCACCTTGTCGAAAGCAGCCGATAGATCGGTGTAAATAGCATCCGTCTGAGTCCGTTCCGTCATAGTTTTGGTAACGTACGATGTCAAGCATAACAGATTTGTCGTGGTCGAGCGGCCGGCAATAAATCCGTGTTGATCAGTGCTTAGATACTGTTTACTATGAGAAACGAATGGATCCATCACTGCCAACTCAAACAGTTTGGAAACAGCGCTTAGCAATGTGATGCCCCGGTAATTGTTGACATCGCGCTTACTACCCTTCTTGTAAACAGGAAACATATGAGCAGATTTCCAGCACCGAGGAAACGTACCACATGAAATAGAATGCTGGAAAATACGACGAAGCGGCGGAATGAGGACATCAATGTTTTTCTTCATTATTGCGGATGGAACTCCGTGTGGTCCCGGATTAAACGACTTCTTAAATCGCAACGGGGGGGTGGAAATCCTTTCGTCGGGTACAGTCCCACCACTCATCGATTGTTTTTATACAGGGGCGTTCTGCGCAGGGAGGTAGATTTGGTCAGAGGAGAGTAGCTCATCTGTAAAAACATTGGCAAACTTGATGAAGAACAAATGCAGGTAATTGGTTGCGAGCAAGCCGGTATGCCAACCGGCAGCAATAAGGGTGGTTGTTCCGCTCTCCTTGGTTTGTTTATTGGTAAAGACTGTATTCGATGAAATTTGGACACACGCAATTGTTCGTAACTTTTTAGCGTGTGGGTAAAAATTATTGAAATTTTTACTGAATGTATTTCATTGTGTTGTGTCAATTGTGTGATGAGTTTCGTGAAAATCGGTCGAGTGAATTCAGTGATGGCTTCGAATGAAGAAATAGTGCGCCAACAAATTTTGGGCACTCACTTCGAAAACCCAAACGCTTCTCATCGATGGATCGGGAAACAGCTCGGAATCGCACATTCAACCGTATCTCATGTGATCAAAACGTTCAAGGACCGTAAGACAACCAAGCGGACAAATTGTAGTGGCAAAAAACGTGGCACATCAAATCCGGAGAAGGTCAGGATGGTATTGAACCAATTTAAGCGTTATCCCAACATTTCGATCAGGGATGTTGCGAAAAAGGTGAAAGTTTCAGTTTGTTTTGTGTAGAAAACAATGAAACGTTCTGGATTACATGTGTTCAAGGTCCAGAAGGCACCGAGCCGGAGCGATAAACAGAACTCGGTGGCCAAAACTCGTGCAAGAAAACTGTACAGGGAGTGGCTCACCGTTTAACCGTTCTGCATTGTGATGGACGATGAGACCTACATTAAAGCCGGCACCAAACAAATGCCAGTACAGGAACACTACGTCGCCACCTCTAAGTTGGCAGTTCCGGAGAGTGTACGGAAGAAGAAACTGTCGAAATTCGCCAAAAAATTCCTTGTTTGGCAAGCGATCTGCGGATGTGACAAAATGAGTCAGCCCTTCACCACCTCTGGGACCGTCAACGGACAAATCTACAAGGACGAATGCCTCCAAAAACGACTTCTACTCTTCTTGAGAGCTCACGATGGCCCGACACTGTTTTGGCCGGATTTGGCATCTTGCCACTATGCCCGGCCCGTCTTAGACTGGTACAAAGATAATAATGTAGTTTTTGTACCAAAAGACGACAACCCTCCAAACACTCCGGAACTTCGCCCAATTGAAACATTTTGGGCAATCATGAAGGCAAAGCTCGTTAAAACTCCAAAACTGATATAAAATGAACTTGAACTAAAGAAAGTGTGGTTAAAAGTAGGTAAGCAAGTCGGTCCTATCATTGCCCAAAATTTGATGAAAGGGGTCAAGGCAAAGGTGCGGGCATTTGGGTTGGGAGAAGAGGTTCAATAATCCAATGATGTCAAAACTTAACCATTTAGTAGTACTTTATTTCCAGAAAGTTTGAAAAGAATCGGGCTCAAGGAAAATGTTTGGTGACCTATTTTGTGTGTCCAAATTTCATCGAATACAGTCGTTAACTCCAGAAATATTTTGGATGCGATTTAAGCTTGCGTTGTTTTTTTTTTTGGGGGGGAAGGGAATTGTCAGGTTTTGTGGGGTCGTGGGGTATTGTGTTTGCGGGGGGACGGTACTACGATGGGGGGGCCGTTTGGTGTTTTGCGCGGGGGGAAAGAGGGGGGGGTTTTTGGGGGCTATGTATGAGAAATGTGAAGTTGGCGGTGTCGGGGGTTCGCCCTTAGTGAAAAAAAAAAATCTTATTGGGCGGCAGGAGACAAGGGGGCCGCGCGTGTTGGGTAGGGGGGTGGGGATTTCTGGGGGGGGTGGGTGCGTTAGAAAAGTCGGGGATCTTCTGGTTCGGCGGTGTGGATTTATTTCATCCGGTCTTCATAATTATCAAGTTTAATCCCGTACAATAGAGAATCATCCATTTATTTGAATGAAACATCATTTTTTATATGAGTTTAAAGAACAATATGTGTATAACTTATTTTCGATACAGAATTGCACATTCTGGCCATCTCAGTCACTTAGCATGGGACTTCCACCAGAAAGGATGTTGACGCTTATGGCCACGTTGTCGGGGTGAGCTCGGATGTATAACTCCAGTACTCTACCCAATCATACGTCTACCAACCGCAGATAAGCTGGAGGCAATTTCATCCTAGGCTCTGTATTTATTTATTTTAATATTAGTCAACGGATAAAATGTGAACCCCAAGGACAATGAACTATGTCTTAATTAAAAGACAGCTACAATTTATATCAACATAAACATATTTTAAAATTGTACTTATTTAGTCCGCAGGAAGAGTTAAAGTTAAATACGTGGTAGACACTATTAAAAACCCGACACATGTCTGACAAAAGCTGACTTCGGAAGTGCACCACGAGCAAGAAAGCCAAACAAAGATGGTGAATGGAAAAGTCCACGAACTCTATAGTATGTCCGGAAAAAGAGCGCCTGTTGGACGCTTTTTGTAGGCAAAGAAGTCTCAAAGGAACAGAACCATCACCTCTTGTGCATAAATTTCCAAAAAAAAACAACTTACTAATAATAGTTAGATATTAAAAAATACAATAATTTTTTTCGACGTGTTTTGAAAATGAATGTTTTGATCTATGCCTTAGTTTACGAAATTAATCGGCATCATTTTTTACATATACCGATATCAATATTTTACACTTTATGCTGCTAGAACCCATTTTAAATTCCATTCTGCCATATATGGTCAGTATTGGAACGATGTATATTTTGTACAATAATTGAAGCTTTCATATCAAAAAAATTCAAAAATTATAACCCTAATATGAATTGTTTTTGAAAAAACAATACTATTTCAAAAGTTAGAGATAACATCAAGGAAGGAAATAAATGGCTTACCAGTAAAGGAATTTATGCAAGACGAAGAACTGTTTACATATGTATAGAACGTCAGACTACGTTACAGATTAAGCATTAATTCACGCAATGTTTCATGACAATTCTATCGAGATATCTCCCAAATCAGGTATGTTGTATGCAAGATTGCACACACATTCATTGACGCATGCTTGAAGCTAATCGAGGGGAAATTTTACGAGTCTCTTCAAATTCATCATTTTATCCGTGCAGTAGCCGCATTCCATCTGGATGCTTCAGTCATCGAGGAACTCGTCTGCTTAATAAATCAGTGCACAACTTTTGCAGTCGAACCCCGAACAAAACCTGCATCCTGGTGAAATTTTCCAATCAGAATACCTCCTGCAGCGTCGGAAAATTGAGATCACCGCTGAGAGGAGCCGTCGTCTATAAAGACCATAAACCATCACCCATCGACGAATGGCAACTTTCCATTCTTCAATCAACAGCTTTACAACCTTAACCGATTGTAGGCGCGCAGATAGGATCACCTTTGTGCACTGTGCTCTGCTATTCAATGGTGCTCGCTCGCTGACTGGTTAACCGCAACAGTCGATCTGCAAAACCCTGTTTTCACCGCTGCCCAGTGAGCGATCTTTGCGATGTCGTTGCCAATACCATCGCAAAAAAAAAAAAAACAAAAAACACACAGTGACAGTTCAAAAGTGGCGGTATATAATCAGTCATTCAATCATAATTTTCTCCACCTCCGAGAGTTGCGTGATTTAAGCCGCACGAGAAGGAAAGCTCAACCACAAGGTCATTGCGAAATGGAGTACTAGCTACCGCCGTTACACCGCCCATTTCAGACAAAGAAATAACTTATTTCAGCAGTGCCCCCTTAATCGTGTAGAAGTGACACGTTTCGAAACATTGTAACTACTTTTTACGACCACACTGACAACAAGAGATTAACGTAATGATTCGATAAAACATTGGAGGTCTCTCTGCTGCCGAACCAAACCAAACCATCAATCATCGTCGATTGATAATGAAGACATCCGTGCAGTTGTCGATGCATCCGATTAGATTGAACCTACAATTTCACGCTCAATCAGCCTTAGCTAGCTGAAACAACCTTGTGTCGGATACTACTTAACGTATAGTGCAGTTGGACAAACATTAGACAAAGCGGATATTGTCCAGCGGACGTCGACGGTTAGCGAATTTAACCTTCCATAGTAAACGGGTTCGTCGCTGTTCATAGCGTTCAAGTCTTTTCCACCACAAGGCTGTTTGCATATCCATCTCTTGCAAAATACCAGCAACGCCACAAACCGAAAATAAACATTCAGATATGAATGCTACTGGAGTTCCTTACTTTGCATTGGATTGATCAGCGGGTCAGCTAAAACGAATAAATTATCAACTTGAGGTGGACATAATAAACGAAAGTAAACAGGCGTTGAGATAGTCAAGAGAGGCTGCCGGAAATGATTTCTGCCAACAGGACTCTGGTGAATGAACGAATAAGGGTACTTGCTTTGGCAAATAACTGCTAAGGAAAATATTTGAAACCGGACATTGAACTGGTCGGAACTATTTTCAGACGGTCGAAACAGGTTGAAAAATATCCATGATTTGTTTTCTTTACGTTGAGTGAGTTAAATTTCCAGTTCAATTGATAAATGTGTCAAACGAAACGACAAAATACTGCTGAGTTCCATACGGCAATTGTTTGAGGAAAGTGTATCTGGCATCTTGCTTGTGTGTCATTGTTTCAATGAAAAGAAAGGGAGCCGCAGTTAACCCTCTTTTCTCTGCCAGCTTTGTTTTGTTATCTTAAGCTAAGATTCAACCGCCTGACGATCGTTCTTTGCCTTTGTTGGTTCCATCCCGCAGTTAGCGTGAAAGGTAGTTTTTGTGAGTGTTGATTTTCTTCCTTTGAGGGGAGTTAAAATGTTCAAGTTCACTGGACGGTGAAATTCTTTTTTTTTTTGCTGTTTTCAGATGAGGGAGTTCAAGAAAAATTGGGGTCATTGTGAGAGGAATATATTGATACCTAGACAGTTTGAAGAAGCTTGTTGGCTTGGATCAAACAAATTAATGTTCATCATATTCAGTAGAAATTTACGAGTTATCTCAAATTTACAACACTGAACAACGTAAGGTGTTAATTAAATCATGATCTATTACAAGAACTGTAAATTTAAAATCTTCTATAATCTACTGTTGTGATTTTTTAGGTTGTAAATAAATCTAATTATTTTTTTTTCTTTAAAAATAATAGAAAAGTGATTGATATCAAAAAACATTTTTAAATCAACCTTTTTAAACTCCTTTTCAAGCTACTTCCTCTGTGCACAGTAGTAAAATAGTTACTTTTTATTCCCTAATGGATCTATAAAATTTGAAGGCGAGATCAAATTTCTCATCTGGGCACTTGGACGTTTTTTTTTTCGTACAATTTGAAAACGTTCTTCCTAACCGTCTATACTTCACTCTCAATTGGGCACATACGCAATATGGACATGACATTTTTTTATTCTGATTTCACAAACTATGCGGTTATGCTGAATTGTGTTGAGAGCATGTAAATTTGAAGCATTTAGATGAAAATAAAGAGAACCTTTCGTTAAATTATACGTTATCGATAACAGGTATGAACTCAAGCTGGAAAAATATTACTGTTTTTATAAAAACAGCGCTTATTGTTTTTTACGGTATTTTACATTGAAAAATGCAAATACCCTAAGTTAAATCAAATCAGAAAAGAAACTCAATCGCTCTCCAGTTGACATTATGAGAACTAAGCATCAAAATTTTATTCTTCGAATTTTTTGTCCCGGTATTTTCAGCTTATTGTTAGTAACAAATTTTCAAGCTCTTAATTTTGTGTCTTACATGAATATCCACAGTTACTGAGGGTTATTCCAAGAGTAAAAGGGGGGTGTGTTGTGGGGGGGGAGAAAGGGGGGGAGAAAAAATTTTGGGGGGAAAAAAATTTGTATAAATGGTTTAAAAAAAAGGGGTTAAAAAAAAAATGGGGGGCACAAAATTTTTAGAGCTTGCGTTTACAAAAATTTTTTTTTTATCCCAAGTAACACAATTCGTTTCAATGAAGCATTATTGGCTTCTTTGAGACAAAATATGGTTGAAATATAAGGCAACCACGACGTTACGCGTGACTGTATTGCAATCAGAAAAGCGCAAGAGGTGGAGTCTATTTGCAACATATTATCTGAGTTTCAAACGTGTTTACAAAAAGCTCCACGAAACTTATGTCACTGATACCGTAAACTGACATGTTGAATGATAATCATGTTTCTAGTGAGTTTTTAATACGTTTCATCGATATATTAATATAATATGATAAATACGCGAGTCTATCGTTTCCCGTTAATATGTGTTTTCAGTTTATAACCGGTTGCGGATGAGGTGCAATTATATTTCAAAAAATGTGCATTGTTTTCACTGGTGTGCAGTCTTCAACAATATGTATTATTATCAATAATAATTAGAGCTTTGAAATTTCTCATCTTAAAGACAATTTTATCAACGAACTCAGATTTATGGTGAAATACACTGTTTCACTTCGGAAAATATAACGCGCTCAAGAAATGCTTAAAAATATCCTTTTTAGTTCTCCTGAAAATGTAGTGCTCAAATGATATTTTGAATTGAAGATTCCAAATTTGATTATTTTATGCTTGTCTGTCATAAACAAATGAAATGTGTTTAATTTGTGTCACAAAATCTTAATCATAATGCAAATTCATGTATTAGTTTGTCTATTTCATCATATAATTTATCATGGCGGCTGATCATAAAAAAACTACATCGCAGGTTATACATTTATTGACAGTTGTACAGTCACATCGTAAATCAAAACATGAACAGTTTTTTCAACGAAAGCATAGTGTTTCAAAATAAAGTTAAACATACTTTCTGAGATAGGCACTACTGTTATACAGGTTATAAATTTAATTGTACATAGCTGTTTTCAAGTTACTTTGAAGAAACTGCTGCTATAAAATTGGTTTAAATTAAAGCTTTATCTTATTGTACAAGTTAAATGGGTTCATTTCTGGTTGAAATCTCGTACATCATTTTTTTCTTATATATATAAGTTAGATCTACATTGAAGAAAAGATAATGACTATGTTCGTCAAACCAAAGATTTTTATATTATGAAAAAAAGGTAGACAAATTTTATATTCAAATTTTTAAATAAATTTGATCGGCGGTTTACGGTTTATTTCTCTTTATCTCAAAACACTGGACTATTGCGGAGATGTTCATTTGAACGTCGCCATACTGTAGCATTTTCTCCTTTCAGCGTGCATAGTATACAACATTTATCTAATACGTTGCAGATAAATTATATATTAATCTTAGTTTTTTTCCTGTTGAACTGCAACCTTACCGCAACGTGTATAAAAATACATGAACTTGTTTGTGTAGTTTATAATATGTCCCGATATGAGTTACGCCAAAATCATGTTGCAAATGCATGATTTGAAACAAGCATTGCATGCGTAGAGTTTGAGCACAAGTATGTGTTAAACGTCAGTTGTCTATAGAAGTGCACAGAAGGAGGTTTTGAAATGATTGAGTAAAAAATCCAAATTTCAGGCAATTTTCCTTCCTGTTTCAATGGGTTTCCCTTTTTTTTAAACGATGCAATCATACTGCACTAGCTCTCTTATGAATATTTGACCAAGGAAATAAAATAAAAACAAGTCGTAGTAACAAGTATATGTGAACTTCTTCATGATGAATACCAATAGGCTTGTTTTGTATCGTATCATGCTCTTTTAATATTCACCATCTTATCAAGTGCGTTATTTTCTTTATTGCCATAGTTTGTTTTTTAAATCATTCCCTATGCAGTTATAAGCATGATAGTGAAAATCCTTTCCGTAAAACGGAGCGTATAGGTTTAAAGATCTCGAGTATTTTTCAAACAGACGTATCTGATTTTGTAAACAAAGAGGGGAAGTATGATTCAAACGTAAATTTCTCAAAACTCTCAGCATTCTCACGGAAAGTAGCATCACCATCATGTTGGGGAAATGTTATTCCTTGTGTTGGTGGCCTCAGTTTGCATGAAAGTGCTAAGGGTTTCAAGAATTTAACGTTCGAATCTTACTTCCCCTCTTTGTTTACAAAATCAGATACGTCTGTTTGAAAAAGTACTCGAGATATGTCGATCGATCCAAGGTTTGAATTATTCATTAAATAAAATATATATCGTCAACAGACTCATAAGAAGATTTTGCTTATAGAGTGAAGGGTTTTCATTAATCTGAGATTTTTTATTAAATGATATCGCATTGAATTTATCTTGAGCTCTAAACATTTGGAAGGGAATCCTTCATTCAATAAATATATGACTTTCCAACATTAATTTAAAACAAATAAGCTGGAACTCTTCTGAAATGTTCTTAATTTCAATATGTTTCACGGTTATATTTCTCCGCTTTTTGTAAGAATTTACAAATAGTATTCTAGATGTGGTTTGTAACATCTCTGTGACATGTACCTGGAAGCCATGCTAGTTACTAGATAGTTCCATATCTATTCCAATATATTTTCACAACAACGTGTCAGAGTAAGTTACAAAACGGGTTTAGGTAACTTATAGGCTCGTAATACTAAAATGAAACAAGATTGTAATTTAAGATTATGTTGCAATGAAGTTCCTGACTTCAACAAGTTTTACATACCCAAAAAGAAATTTATTTGAAACAAACAAACTCCAGCTGACTTGAAATCATAATTCAGTGATGATGATTGTGTCAAATTTGAACATTTGGCAACGTTAGTGCAATTTAAAGTATCCCTTGCAACATTAAATCAGCTCTGATGCAACAGTGTTTGTTTCCTGTGCCTGTTGATAGTCGTATTAGTGACAAGAAAATGAAATACATTTTTTGAACGATTTTGCATGTGCTGTTTGGGATGTAAGAAGAATATTTACAACAAGTTTTTGCTTCTCTGGAACATTTTTCGGATGTCGATTAAAACCTTATTCGTTTCGCCAAAGCTGTTATTTTTTAGTTAAAAAAAAACCTGAAGTGATAATCGTCCAACGGAAGGGAGGGAAAAATGGTCTTCTTTTTTTTTTTTTTTTTATTTAAATTATATTAAAATTTCAACTTTTTTTTTTTGCCCCCAAATTTTTAATTTTTCCCCGGTTTTATTTTTTGAGGTTATTTTTTTTTTGTTTGTCAAGTAAATTCTTTATGGTTTTTGGTTTTTTATATAAATTTTGTGTGGTACGGACATATAAATAAAAAAATATTATATTTTTTTTTTTTCATTGATCTTGTTCGATCCAGTATGTTATGAATTTGAAATAGAGATTCGAGTTTCTGTGAAATGTTTTTTGCTTAGATTACGACCCACAAATTTTCTTTGCATCGTATAACGAAATTCTGATGATAAGAAAAGTGAGACGCAGATTAATGTTAAAATGATAAATGAATAAAATCATTCCTGGTCCTGTGTTAATAAAATAAAAGCTAATCAGCCATGTCATTTTTTATTGACTTGAAAATCAGAATTTTGGTTTGATAAAAAGTGGTCTGCGCCTTTGAATTCATTTCAAACTATATATTGCAATCGTTGCGATTTTCATCTTAAAATATGTGCTCTCTGTATGTGTCAGCAAACTCAGGCCTTCAAGCAATAAGGGTGCTTATTTTCGTAGCAGTTTTTTATCAAAACTTGTTACTGGCAGTCAGTAATCGCACCTACGTGTGTCACGAATCGCACCCAAAAAAATGCTCGTTAGTCTTAGTGAACATTGATGAGCTTTCCCAAAACTGTCTGTTATTATAGACGAGTTCGATTCCCTGTCTAATTGAGGGTGTATCAAGACATAAAATATTCCCCCATAATCCGTATCGCGAGTGTTGGCGAGGTGAATTCCCAAGTATCATCGAAAACCCAAATATAAAAGTTATGTTTTCCATCCGTCATCTCTGCAATTTAACTAGTTTTGTCATGTAGGTGTTCACTTATTTGACTAATTGTTTTTTTTTTCACAAATGGGTTTGATGTTCTTAAATAATAAGATGTTAGAATTTCTGCGTTATCCAATGCACATAAAGAGAATGCCAGATTCTGCTGAAAATAATGGGATATTTCATGTAAATTTTAGCCAGATAATGCCTAAATCGAGCCTGTTGTATGAAAGATTGCAAACATTGTTGTATGGCGCATGGAAGATTGCAAACAATTTCGATGTTTACGCGTCCTTTGGCTTGCAATCAAACGAGGGGAAATTTTACGCGCTTGTTAGAATTAATATATTTTTTTCTGTGTAAGAACAGGTGATCTCAATGTTATAATAGGCAATACCGGCGCCGGCCACGTCCGAATGCGGGTCAAGTAGGGAATGGGTAGGACTTTGTTGACGTGGTAGTCGCTTTGAAGGAAGCCGCGAAGTCCACTGCACTTCCACGAAAAATCACTGAGATGTTGAATAAAATGGTTGAGTTTGCAGCAGGATTCGTTTTGGTAATCCAGTTGCATTCAGCAACGGACATCGGCAGTCAATAAGATATACTCTTTTTTGGGAATAAGATATCCTACTCTTTCCCGGATTATTATCTGAACAGAGATGCACAGTAAAAATATTCAAATCTTGGCACCGATTTAAACCAACAGTAAGGATACTTTTAGTTTGCCTTCCGTCCACAACTTGCCTCTACTTCGTTTTCGCTAATTTCTGTCTGTCCTACACCGTCGATTAGTACTTCGTCGTATGTCGAATGTAGACCGTTTCCGTGAATGCTCGTGGGACGCGCGAATAGGTTTAGGCACCACTGTACCGTTCACTTTTATTCAGTCAGTTGCGTCTTCTGTGTTGTGATCGTACAACCAAATTGCAATTAGCACACGGAACTCTACTCAACTTAACTCGATTTGAATGAAACTAAATTTCACCTAGTTTCCTGAACTTCAATCGAACTCTTACACTATACAATTCACTGTTTGTTTTTGTTTATCTCCTCTACTACCTTTGACGTATATCCTTCTCGCTCTCTATCTCTTCTACTCTTCTTACCATATGTCATCTGACATGTTTACCTTGTCGGTGCGTATGTCTGCGTACGGCCAGTGCTGCCAGAACAGATACTGTTGGGGCCAACCTCAAGAGTGACTGATTTTTTTGAATAGATTACCACAATACGTTAAATTTTTGAGTTGGAGAACCGATTTAAACCAACAGTAGTGAACTTTGAATCGTATGAGCACAAGAGATCGAAAATATCAAAAATTGTCTGCGTCCCTAGTGATCGGTTTTGTAATCTTTTGAAGTGCGAATTAGTGGACAAAAAAATGAATGAATTGGCATTTAAGATTTTACCTTCTTTCAATCAAAAGCAGTTTTTCTTAATTTCAAAACTTCATATCCGCTAACATGAGGCATGAAGTTTTTTCAACTTTTGAATTCAGAACATAAAGCGAATCCATGCAAACAGAAACTAGTAAACAAATTAAAAGTCACTCAGTCAGCTTAGTGACCGATTTTGCATAATTACCCATTTTTCCTCGTGATCCATTCGGTCCAACGGCATTTGTTCTGAACTAGCCCTAATGACCCATCATCCACACTTCAGTAAGCGTTTTTAAGCGTTGTACATCAAAATTAATAAGCTTTGAACGAGAAAATTAGATCTCCAACCGTGTTAACAGAAGCTCACAAAGAGGAGCGTAGCAGTCAAACTTTATCAAAAATATTATCCGTCGATCTCAATCGCCGTGACCGTGTACAAGTATTTGCTGGTATTTTCGGTATTATTCAGCATTCAGAATGGAAAGCCCGACCAGCAACGGCCATGTTGTTAATGATTTTCATGATCAACGATGAAGACGATGAAAAAAAATCAAACAAAAGACTTAATGTACCCTTCTTTGAGGTTATGCAAGAATTGCAGTATTAACTTTGAAGGACATTAAATTTGTATTTGTTTTCGTCTGGAAATTAAAACTAAACAAACAACTGAAATTTACTGCTTGTCAAAATATCCCAAAATAAGCAATTAAACATGTTTTTTTTAAAAAAAGGGTGACACAAGTCAATCCAACTCACTGAACACATTTTTCAATCCCATTGATATGCCAAAATGAAATCACTCTGCGCTCCAATGTATGTTTGAGTCAACAGAATACATTCATTAAATAGCGAAAATGAGACCCATGGTTAGTAATATTGAAGTGTTATTGCAAAACTTTAGCAAAGAAAAAATAAGAAAAAAAGAAAAAGGAAATTAATTATACAAGAAGTTGCAAAATCAGAACCCCTTAAATCGTTTATATGTCTGATTTTGCAATGAAGCAATCGAACAATTAAAAAATATCCAGTCAATCCCTGCAGCAAGGCAGTGGGTGAAAATATCAGTCGACTTGAGTTTCTGTAAGGAACAAGCGCTGTTTCACCGTAATGACATATAATAAATCAATTCCATTGAATTTTAAGTAAAAATTTCAGTTCAACGATGTCCTTGTAGTATTTTTTACATGACTAGCTTCTTAAAACCGAGAGTTAAATTTGTTATTCTTCAAAATGGTGACAGAACAGCCATAAAACGATCTCAAGACAAAAAAGTCCATGATCAGAATGTCCTCAAAAGTATTTTTCAAGACCGAAAACCTAAAAGTTTTATCAATAACGACTGTTCCAGAAAGTATAAGCACACCTTATTTTAACGGTCACTTTGAATATAATGAAATATTTCAACATGTTTTGGCTGCGTCCTTTTGTTTGCACATTTCTGAATGACATAGCATCAAAAAAGTGCTCAGTTTTGTGTTACCTATCAAAATGCGCGGTCTTACTCCGGAACAACGAAAAAGTATCGTGCACAAATGGTGCACTGTGAGCGGACTCTCCTTGAGAAAATTGGCCAAGGAAGAGGGTGTAAGCGTCGGAGCGGTACGATCTGCGATTCGAAAATATAGAGAACAGTGTACGTTTGAAGATGCGCTGAAGAGTGGTCGGAAATCCGGTCCTGTTAGTCCGGATATCGATAAAAAGATCAGGGATGCCGACTAGCGAAAACCAGCGACTTCCGTTCGGGATGTTGCGCAAAAACTAGGGACCTCGTCGAGTAACGTTATGCGTGCCAAAGAAAGACTTGGGCTAAAAACATACCGAAAGCAGAAAAAAACCCAAAAGGAACCCAAAACAGGCTGCGTCCGTGAAACCACGCGCCCGCAAACCCTACGATTTGTTATTGTGTAGAAATTCTGGGTATATAATAATGGACGATGAAACGTATGTGAAACTAGATTACAAAACGCTTCCCGGACCACAATTCTATACTGTAAGCGAAGACAAAGACATCCCCGAAACGGAGAAGGCAATTTTTACCGAAAAATTCGGTAAGAAGGTTATGGTTTGGCAGGCAATATGCGAGTGTGGTAAAACATCTAGTCCGTACATCACAACGGAGACGATGAACACTCAGAAATACGTTAAGGAATGTCTCCAGAAGCGATTATTGCCGATGATCAGGCAGCACGAAGGTCAAGTAGTGTTTTGGCCTGATTTGGCGCCATGTCATTACGCAAAGGACACTTTAGAATGGTACAAAAGTCAAAATGTATGTTTCGTGCCGGAAAACATGAATCCGCCGAACTGCCCGGAGGCACGGCAAATCGAGACTTTTTGGGCTTTAACCAAAGCAAAGCTTCGAAAATTCATAAAACCAGCGGACGACATCCAAAAATTTAAAAAAGATTGGCCAAAAGTGGTCAAAATGGTGGGAAGTACCACTGTGCAGAAGCTAATGGGTCATGTTCGAGGAAAAGTTAGGAGTCTTGGCTATGATTAAATATTTTGATTAAACGAGAGTAAAATATCATATAAAACACAAATACAAATATGATTTGCCAAATAAAATTATTAAAACTAAAAAAAAACATGATTTTTTTGTTATTTTGAAAGTGTGCTTATACTTTCTGGAACAGTCTATATTCGCTTATGGTGACAATGAAGATCTGCTTGAAACAAAAATTCTTCCTCAAGTATTTAAGGTTTTATTATTTTCTGCTGAAAGAAGACTTAAAGTACAGCATTTATATGATCCATTTCACACATTTACGCTCACGCTTCGATAAAATTAGGAAAGAAAAAATAAATCATCGACACAATGAAGCTCTGTTAACAAAATGTATAGCTTTTTTTTTGGAAAAAAAAAACTTTTTCGACCGTATAAGTAGAACAATTGCACTTCATCAAACTATCACTAGCAAACGCGATCAAATTCCTTCAAATTCCTCTAAAATAAACTTATCCATAGACGAGTAGGAATATGTTGTCTGTGAATTACAGACTTCTTGCGTTTGCTATTGATAGTTTGGAATAATGTTTCAGTTTTTTTATATACATATTTTTTATAGTGGACAAGTGAAGTTTTAATTTAACATTTCTTAGTTTCTTGAAATGAAAATGGTGGTTTGAGTAGAAGATTGCAATTTCCACCTAAAATACATGTGTTTGCAAGCAATGTGTTGATAAATTTCTCATGTGACGTTTTCAGTGTTTTGTGACATAAAATATAAAAATATTGGAAAAAAATGTTCTATGATTTCATTGCCCAATCGTTGATTCATCCAGAAAGTAAAAAAAAAACAAATATTAAAAAATTTCATAGATTGAGAGGGAAGCTGATAATTGTTGAATTTCAAGCACCTTGTGTTTTGCACCCTTCTTGGAATTTTTAATATTATTCTAAACCATAATAATGATCATTAATCATATGCGAATGGTTTTTATTCTGAGAGAGTCAAAAAGCAATGGCTTCCTATTTTTTCGACTCCAAGTAAAACACAGACCATCTTTTTACAATGATTAATAATGGTTATGTTTTATAAATGTATTATAAATGTATTGCAAAACATGCCTAGTTTGGATTACGGGTTGGATTTCTCGTATATCTATTTATCAATCTGACTAACGATTGTGCTAAAAATACTTTTTTCACTGCTGGAAGTGATTCATACTTTATCATTGTTCTTAAAAACATTGTTCCATACATTTATAAAACATTAACAGGACAAGATTTTATGGGTAGTTCTAAATACTGTTGAAATTACATAACACCAACCATGTTTTGCAAAACGTGTTCTTTTTTCTCATAAAGATGAATTAGTTGTACAAGATTGTGGTTTTACTGCCAACGGGAAGCATATCATAGATACTCAGAGTTTACTTTTCAACAATCGGAGTTGGCTTAGTATAGAAGCTACAAACCTATCACGCCAAGGGCTAGTGTTCAAATCCCACGCTTGGCGTTGTTATATTTTTGTATGATAATGATTTTTATGTTTTATAAGGCTTCACTTTTTGCGCTTTTTACGTCATATTAAAGTATGAAATAAAGTGTTATACACTTATATTGATTACCTGTATTTGTCATTTAACAGTACTTTCAACTTGTTTATTACAAGCTGTGTTGAATTTTTAATGCCAATTTTTAGTTCAAGGCGTACAAAAAATTATAACCTTTCAAAGAGTAATTTGATGGAGGGAATCGGATTAATAGTTCAAGCCGGGGGCTTGAAGTTAGATTGAAAAACATGGTTTCGAGAAAAACGCGTTCAAAGTTTTTAGATAGCCCCCGCAGCGCACGTGAGACAGGTGTGTGCGAGACGCTGCCATTCAATAAATATTCATCGTATCAAAAAATCCTTCTACACATATATTCTACAAATATGTCGCTTTCATTTTTTGCCAAAAAAAATCGATTTTTTGGTTCAAATTCAGGGGAGGGTTCCCTTGAGTTGGATCGTTTTAAATTTTTTTTTTTAAATTTTAAATGGAGCGCTGATAATTGAGTTCACACCATTTTCAGTTTACCATAAGATAATGCTCAGTAATTTTACCAAACAAATTGCAACATTTTCATTTCGAGTGTTATCCAATTCTGTGAGGACTAATAATTTTCGGAATACACGAAATAACTATCGAAGATTGAATTCCATATATGGTTTGTGAATAACTTCATGAATTCAGTATTCAATTGCAAATGTAGCTGCTGTTGTTTTCTATAAGCGCCTTGTAACGAAAGTTCTCTTAAACTTTGTAAAGCTGAGAATACAGCATGTGATAGATGCACTTTGCACTTTTTGTTTAGGCGGATATTTAAATTGTTCTCGATCAACTCTCTGCAAAATTTAAAGTCTTAGCATTTGTAGGCTCCAACAGTCTTTCAAAAATATTTTTAATAAAAGTCCAGTTTATTTTGGACTATACATTTTACGTCACTGCACTTTCCATGTCTTAACTAAAGTTCACAAATCCTCCATACAACATATGACCAAAAATAGGGCCCTGTAAATGGACAAATCCACAGATGGTTGTTCAGGCTCCAGACGCAGACATTTTTGGAAGTACAAATAATCGGCTTATCATAAGTTGTTCAATCACTCACGGTTTTCAGGCTTCCTTCAGTCGATAGTGCAACGAATTATCCAATTTGATGGATATCCAATGTATGATTACAGCATTTCAAACATCCGAAATGTTTTGCGTTACACTTCTCTGAATACAGGTGTTTGTAAGCACTGAACTTGTCATTCGCAACTCGATAATTCCATCACAAAACCAAGCAAAATTCATCATATCAAGCGTTCAATTCCTGAAAACAACTCCAGTCCATTAATGCAGCTCCAAACACCAAAATCCAACCAGACACTTTGTTCAGTCCAGTAATCAATTCACACACCAATATTCCAAGTCACTGAAATCAGTATTTTCCCATATTTTCACTCAGATCTTCATGCGATCAATTATTTCGTTCCATTCAGGACTCTCTTTTCGTTTTCCATTCACTCGTGCGAAAGCACTTCAAGCTTTTCCCTTCCTTCACCAGAATCACAAACAGGAATACCGAAACCCATCAAATTCGATCATCAATTCACAAATCCTTACTCGATAAACTCCAGTTGTTCCGCGATCGTAGGCAAAAACGCTTGCTAAACGCTGTATGTTTCGAACTTGCTAGCACATCACCGTAGGGGAACTCGATACAAACTGAACGATAAAACATAAAACAACGCAGGTAATCAGGCCCCTCACCAGCAGCAGCAGCAGCAGCAACAGCAACAAGCAGCAGTCAGTGGCGTCTGGTCCGAAGCTCTCGAAGCCCCCCTTCGGAGGTGGTGGTTGTTCGTATGTGTATCGCGGGGACCAGCCAGCCACACCGGAACAACACCCGAGAGAAAGATCGAAAACCTGCGAGAGAAAGAGAGTACCTGGCTGCTGCTGTTGGGTAACAGCAGGAAGGTGCCGAAGAGAGAGACTCGGCAGAGCGGAAAAAAAAAAGATGTGTTGAAGTAAACGGGGCTTCAAGCTCTGTAGAAAACAAACACACAAAACGAGGAAAAAAGCAATCGCGGAGTTGATCGGTCGATCGGACCACGGTAGGTCGGTGGGTGGGTGGTTGAGGCTAACCGAAAGAAAGAAAGAAAGAAAGACTCCGTCGGCTGGATTGCGGGGGAAGTGCATGAATTATGCTGCCTTTTTCTCACTCTCTCTTTCACTTGGCACGGTGGGATTGGTTGGTGGTAGAGTCAGAACAGGCTTTTTGCGGGGTCAGTGCTAAATTTATTAGGGCCAATTATTGAATATCAATAATCAAAGTGACATCAAACGCTAGTTGAATTAAATTTGTTGTCAAATTTGGATACATGCGTGATTTTGCAGTAATTTGTGTTAATGTTGGGCATCTTCAAAACCAATTGGAGTAAGTTGAATAAGGCTTAACTTATTTGAAAAAAAAAAAAAAACAGTGAAATCATTTGAAAATTAGCCAAGAACTCGTGAAACTATACTTGTAGTGGCATGTAAACAAACGAAGCATTTAATTTTGATTGATGTTGTACATATACAGTGACGGACAATAAGACCAAGGCCCGATTTTCATACAAAATGTCATGTTTGGAGGCTTGTCTTTCACTTTCCCGTTAATTAATTGAACTGACATTTTGGCAATAGCCTAGAAATAACCTGAATTTTCATCTTTAATAAATTCATAATTTTTCATTCACCACTTCAGAAACTACAGACACCACCTACGACAAAACAATAAGACTTCCTTTTGATATCCATAGTTTAGGCCATGTTGATGAGTGTGAATTACAATCAATAGTATACTGATATTAAAATGACCCGTGAATCAATAATCAAAATTCAGATCCTCAAATTCGAGCATCCTTTATGGAAATCAAAAAGTGGTCTTATTGTTTTGTCGTTTGTGGTGTCTGTAACTTTTAAAGTGGTGAATGAAAAATGATGGATTTAATGCAGATGAGAATTTAGGCTACTTCTGGACCACAGCCAAAATTTCAGCTCAATTGATTCTCGAGAAAATGAAAGGCAAGCCCCCTTACATGACAATTTTGTATGAAAATCAGGCTTTGGTCTTATTGTATTGTCCGTCACTGTATGAACATATTTGATAGTTAAAAGCGTGTCCGGAAATGAATTTTATATAATTACACGAACGTTTTATGTTTAACAGCAATACAATCAAATCTTTTTCTAAACATTTATTTTCCTCAAGTATGTTCATCTAGACTTTTGCAATAATAGATTTAAATTTCTTCCTCACGTCCAAACTTTCGAACCTTTGACTTTACATCTGCCATCAAGGTTTGGACAAGCTTCTCTCCTCTGGTTTTGTCCACTTCTGCTTAAAGTTTTGAACCGATTTTGACTGTCCTCCCATTTTCCGACAATCAGCTTTCATTATTGCCCAGCATTTCTCGATCGGTCGGAGCTCTGGAAAGTTTGGAGGATTAATGTTATGACATTATTTTCATTGTCACTGTTGAGTAGTGCCAAGCTGCCAAATGGGGTGTTTTGAGAATGCTGCTTTAGAAGTGGCAATACGCGTTTTTGAAGGCACTCTTTGATGTAGATTTCACTTTTTATATTCCTGGTTGAGATGAATGGTTGGCTGATTTTACCGCACGTACAGATGGCTTGTCAAATGAGAAATTATTTCGCAATTTTTTCTATCTTCTGTTCTTTAAACTAAGTGTTGCGGAACCACTGTGCAATGAGTTAAGAACCGCATTGTCAGTCATCGGCGTGAATTCAGTACCGCCCGATGCATAAACGTCAATCGGACAGACAGCATAGACGTCAATGAAACAACGAGGTCAACTGTCACATGGAGCATAAGTCTGTTCTGATTGTGAAACCGAAAAGAAATTGTTTGCTCGTGAATTAGTGACTCATTGATAATTTGAACTTATTATACGCCTAAAATTTGTTAACTACCTAAATGAGTTAAAACTGTAGTTTAAAGGAAATTCGAGACCATATTTCTTAATGTTATTTGCTAAACCTAAGTCTATGTTATTATCACTGATAGGAACAAAAGTACGGATTCAGTCGGATCAAACGCATTCATACCCAAGTATTAGGTGGAAAACGTACTTTTGCATATAAAAAGTAATAAACGATCCATAAAAAATTGAAAATCGTGCCATAAAAAACGCATTCTTGACCCATAAGACTCTGGTGAATATCTATAGAAAAAATTGAAATGATCCCTAAAGTTCATCACTCTGATCCATACTTTATAAAAAATTTTGCAATAAAATGTCAAAAATGTACCGTTTATTATCTGGAGCATGATCGTCAAAATTGTACGGACTACTCATAAACATATTGCAAATGATCCAAAAAAGGTTCAATACTTTTTCTTAAACTTGTTAAATTGATCCATAGCATGTAACCTTTGTGCAATAAAATATATTCGCATGTTCCATAAAGTATTTAAAATTTTCCATACATAAATTGCCAATGATCCAAAAAGTGATGAATAATGAACTATAAGCTTTTAAAAATGATACATAGTAAATCAGCGTTGTAAGCTAAACCATAAATTAAGCCTGCATTTTTCCAGGTTGGGGCACTATTTTTAAAAATTTTGATCCATAAAGATTGTAAAATTGATCCCTAACTGCGTTACTACTCAGATTTAGTGACATATCCGTTCTTTCAGGTATCCGGATAAAATATTACTGCCAAAGAAGGATTGCGGAGTTTTTGCGTAGCTGTATTGGGGATTGAAGAACTAAGCGGTCGATGTTTCCGACATCCGAAGTGTTAACATACACACTACCAAAATGTCATGTAAATTTCTGTCCCCTGAGACCGACACATGCAAGCGTCTTTTAATACATAAGAATGAGTTCAAAGAGATGAGAAAATAAATTCAATCAAACTCATGTTTCGTCGATTTGCGTATTTGTCAGTTTCAGGAGACACAATTTTACACGAAATCTTTCTTTACGTTCCCCGACTTTTTACAAACATGAATTACGTCTCGTGTAAAATTCATAATTTTTAAGTGTGTAGCGTAGATTACATTCCAGGCAAACGGCTGGTTCAAGCATTTGCCCGGTATAATGCAAACGGAGGATGTTTTTTTTAGTGAGTTGGACAGCAAGCGTCTGTCCGGCATAATTATGTGCAGGAGAGCTCTTTACCAAATGTCCTTACAAACATGTGTCGCAGTTGCGGGGAGATCAAATAATGTTAAGTAAGTTCATAAAAATGGTTTGTTATGAATAATTTTTTGATTATGATTTGTTAAACAAACTATTGAAGATCATTGGCAATTTATTTATGGAACATTAACACGTACGTTCCCAATCCCTCTGAGACAGAAAATTTCAAATTTAAAATTGATGGTACTTCATCGTTAGCGATCAGATTTTGATGCGGTTTTTGCAATAGATCACAAAATTATCCTAGTTTGTATATCTGTACAGGTTATTCGGAAAATGTCCGCAGTTTTGGATTCCAAGGTGGGAGTACTGGGGTAAGAACCTGTCCAGGGACGGTGGACAAAATATTTTTAGATTTAGAAACATGGCATGCGGCACATCAAACTTCACGATTTTGCAAAACAAGGCCATCAGAAGATATTTTGAGAATATCTGACCATACTGGCCACTAAAAGAAGCCTTGCATGATCCGTGTTCCTCCGGAAAACTGTCCAAATTCAAATCGTTTCCAAAACCTGGCTTGCGACATATCAAATTTCATGATATTGCAAAACTTTGTCTTTTGATCAATATGGATCAATATCTTTTTCCACCCAGGCTAAATCCGGATCCGCGATGCTCATATTATCGGATTCCGAGTCATTCAAAATTTTGCACAAAAATAATTCAACCGCAAAACCACAATATCTGTTTTGACTGTTTTGAAGCTCTTCTAACTATGCTTGTCTCGGCTAGCGGTACATGCCCCAACTAAACCATTTTTTACGAAAGGATACTGTCGAGCTGGAAAAGATACACACATTTTAGTGCACCCAAGTGTAAGGAAATTCAGAAAAAGCGTACGAAGAGGACGGACGGATTACAAAAGTGAGGCGAGGTCTACTTTGTTCAATCTATCCTATGAGCATAAGCAGTACAATTAAGTTTCCTGGAAAATGATATGGATAGATATATGGTAAGAAATTCAATGAATGTCCTCCGAAGACATAGTTTTGCCAACTCTTAAAGTTTGATATGTCGCAAGCCAGGTTTTGGAAAAGATTTGAATATGGCCACTTTTCCGGAGAAACTCGGATCCCGCACGGCTTCTGTGAGTGTCCAGTATGGCCAACAATCCTCAAAATATCTTTTGATGGCCTAGTTTTGATAAATCATGAAGTTTGATATGCCGCATGCCATGTTTCGCATCTAAAAATATTTTGTCCACCATCCCTGGACAGGTACTTACCCCAGTACTCCCACCTTGGAATCCGAAACGACGGAAATTTTCGGAATAACCAGTGCAGTTCTATAAATCAAGATAATTTTGTGATCTATTGCAAAAAAACGCATCATAATCCAATGACTAACGATGGAGTATCATAAATTTTAAATTTGGATTTTTCTGTTTCAGAGGGGTTGGGGACGTACGTGTTAACAATAATTTATGGATGAAATGTACACATGTTAGTACAGAAATTTTACATTCTGTGGATCAATTTTGTTTAAGTTGAAGTTTAAGGAAAGTTATTGAACCTTTTAAGTATTATTTGCAATATGTTAATCCGAACAATTTTATATATTCTTCCCTTGATATATAACGGTTAATTTTTGATATTTTATTGCATAATTTTGTTAAAAGTATGGATCAAATCGATGAATTTTAGGGATCATTTCTATTTTATTTTTTTGTGGGTTTTCACCAGAGTCCTATGGGTCAAGAATGCGTTTTTTATAGATCGATTTCCGATTTTTCATGGATCATTTTTTAAGTTTTAAAGGTGCAATCATAGGGCTCCACTTCTCCAAAGTGATCCTTCTTTTACAGCAATATTTAAGCCGCATATATAATGGAACGGACATGGCGGCGTCGATAGTGTAGTGGTAAGCGTGACTGCTACTTGGCACCCCAGTGGGTCCTGGGTTCAATCCCAGTCGACGTCGGTGGTTTTTCTGAGGCGAAAAAATCTGGTCACGTCTTCCTTCGGAAGGGAAGTAAAGCCGTTGGTCCCGGCTCATATTCATGAGTCGTTAGGTAGAGTCCAGGTGGTGAAGTCGTCTTCCTGGCGTCGGTGATTGTCACCATGTGAGGAAATAGGCCGACGTAAAGTAAAGAAAAAAAAAAAAGGAACGGACATGTTAATAATTTGAGTAGTAGCGCAGTCAAGGATCGGTTTTCCCGTTGTTAAAATAAAAAATAATTAAACCCAAAATTGGAATAATTCCGGCATAATTTATGGATCATACATATTATTTTAAATGCACAAAAATGATTTGCTATGGACCATATTTAGAAGTTTATGGTTTGTTTTCAAACCTATTATGGATCATTGGCGATTTATTGATGGAATATTTTCAATAATTTATTGATCATGTGCATATATTTTAGTTCACAAACGTTACATTCTAAGAATCAATTTTACAAGTTTAAGGAATGATATTGAACACTTTATGGAACATTTTCAATATGTACATGGGTAATCCGTACATTTCTATCGATCATACCCTAGATATATAACGGACAATTTTTGACATTTTATTGCTTAAACTTACATAAAATATGGATCACATTGCTGTAACTTATGGATCATTTTCATTTTTTTATAGATTTCCATCAGAGCCTTATGGCTCAAAAATACGTTTTTTATGGAACGAATTTCATATTTTTATGTATCATTTCTTCAGTTTAAAGGTGCAAGCTTAGGGCTGCCGTATTAGGTAATTAGTCAACGGTAGTCAGAAGCCAGTTTCGGACCGCAAGTAAGAAAGGAACACGAATATGTAAGTCCACATTCCTTTGTATTCCGTCAGTGATCTAACTTAAAAAAAAATTCAGCAAAAAGCTGTTACTACTGCTATCACGACGTGTCCACCCTTTCACCTGTCCAAAACACTAAGATTCTAGGCTTCCTCTGTCCTTCGTAGTGTAGAATTTATTACCAGGAATTTGTGAAAAGTCAGCCTTCACGTAAGTTTCATCGTCCTGTAAAATGCAACCTATTTGTTTGGTTAACAACGAATCATATAGTTTACGTACCCGACTTTTTAGTTTTTCGAGCACTTTACAATCTCGGTGAGATTTTTTTTCTAGGCTTTGAATGACCTCAGTCCACATCGCACTTTAAAGTCCCGCCCAGCTAAATCTATTTTTTTTTTTTTGACAACACCAGTGACATGTTGGGCTTCCTCTTGTATGCTTTCACCACATGTTTCTCATCTTGTTTGTTGCGTGTTCTCCTATTCGACAACTTGGTTGGTTTCCTCTGAACCGTTTTGGTTTTTAGAAACTTGCTGTTGAAATTTGTCCCCAACCGAATTCGCGATTGTTTTCTGTTAACGATTAGGATTTTCTAACCACTTGTTCAAAATAAGATTGTGCAGCTCCTGTTGTCGAGACGCCACTTTCAAAACATCAATTTAACAGTAAACAATATGCGCGTCGACGTGAAGGTGATAAAATTCAATCACAGCTAAACCATACACTGAAAGAATTTCTTATTTTGGCTCGGACGTTTGTCTGCTTTCCCTTTTTGAAAATTTCAAAATAATGATGATATATGTTAATGAGATAATTTCTTCACTAGTAGAGACTGACAAAAATTAAATTATTACGCACAAAAAGACCTGTAAATCGTGGTTCAATAAATCTTAAAAATCCATCATTGGTTGCCTTACAGTACTTTTACTTCAAAGTTACAACATAAGATGGTTACATTTCTCTAGTTCGAACAAAATCTCGAAACTTCCTCCGGATGGAGCCTTCAACTGCAACCAAATCATGGCCTTCTTCGCGAACTTGTTGGCCAAGGCAAACTTGAATCTTTTCGGCACATCCCCACGCCCAGTCGCGATGTAAAACTTTTAACCAGAAAGCTACTTAAAATCGAGTTTGGTGTATGTTTCATCATCGATCAAAATGAAGCCCTTGTGTTTCGTCAAAAGACGGTCGTACAAGAACCTTGCACGCTGTTTGGCACATTCTGCTTCATGTGCCGGTTCGGATGTTTGCTGGCTTTCTACGACTTGTATGCTTCCCTGGCAAGCTTGTTCCGCACAGTTTGAAAGTTGACGTTGTACCTTCTAGTCACATCTCGGTTCGATAGACTGGGGTTGGCTTTAACGCACCTTAACACCTTGCTGCGCAGCTGACGATCCCTGGTTCAAGTTTTTTCGAAAGTCCGCTGATTCCTTTCCACACAAGGTTTCCTTGTAGGTTTTGAGCACTCGACAAACTGTTGTTTTCGGCATCTTTAGCACTTAAGCCAGCCACCCCAGTACAGTACCCAGTCCACTGGACCACCGGATTTTCTCGAGTTCCATTTGAAGTTATTTCTTAACGCGATCGAATACTTTGATAAAACTTGCACCAGCTGCTCTCTATAGAAGTGAAGTGTCAACAGACTACTGTCAAAGATTTTAGATTCCTTTTAGTCAGATTTTAACACGTCCGTCTTGCCAGCTGCTGAACTTGAACGCTAAAGCTGAGAGCTAAAACTGTCGAAAAGACACTAAGTAAGGGAACGTGAAAAGCAGTAGTTGAAACCCAAATGACACCGAAGGAACCTCAAAATCCTCGGATTAAAAAAAGGAGAAGTGTCAAAACATGAAAAGAAGCACAGGAATTGCGAACGTGAGGGCAGTGAATGGTGGACCGTAAAAATAGAAGCATAAAGAGAAAATGGAGTATAATTTTAAGAGAAGGACATTATCAGTACCTATATCCTGACATGTTAAGAAGCATGTTGCAGAGATGTCTGAGGTGCTTTCCATACAGATGGAAGATCCAAAACCTAGTGCTGCTACCAAAGCCAGGAAAGCCGGCGGGAGACCCAGCATAGTATAGGATCATATTTTTATTGGATACATTTGGTACGCTTTTGGGAAAGGTCATCCTCAAACGGTTGTCGAAGTGTACGGAGAGTGAACTTGGTTTGTCATCGAACCAGTTTTTTGAAAGGAAAGTCAACGATGGATGCAATTCGGCATGTCATCAACAGAGCGAAAAAGGCGTACAATCGTTACTGCACTATGCTCAAGCATGTCAAGCGCTACGCACCAATCAATATCGACGATCCCAGGACGCACATCATATGGCTTTTTGGAAGCTCCTGAGCCCCCCGACACAGTCGAGCTAATGCAGCCAGCGTTCTTCAGTCGTCCTGACCCTGTGTTCGGGCCGGGCAAAGGAGTATTCCAGCTTGCCCTACCAGGCAAGTACAACTCGATGACGAACATTGCATCCTCTGAAAACATTTCAACTCTCAGCCGTACAATGTCACGGACGCAGTTCTGTACATCGCACAGCTCATCTATCAACTTTTTACCGCACCCGGAAGGCACCTCCTCCAGCACATTGGAAACCCCTGAGCTCCCCGATAGATCTTTCGATCAGAATAGTCAACTCCCTGATGCTGTTGAAACCCTGAGAAATCACAACATTTCGGCTGCCAGAAGTGACCGATTGCGGGTTTATTACCAGAACGTTAGGGGTTTACGAACAAAAATCGATGAAGTTTTCCTTGCTGTAAATGAATCGCAAAACGATGTCATTGTTTTCACAGAAACGTGGTTAAATGAACAAATTTTTTCACCGCAACTGTTCGGTCAGTCATACACTGTCTTTAAGAATGACCGCAGTTCTCTGAACAGCAAACAATCTCGAGGTGGTGGAGTGTTGATAGCTGTATCCACTAACCTGAATTGTTCTTTGGATCCTACGCCAGTCGATGTTTCACTAGAGCAGCTCTGGGTCAAGATAAAATTATCCTACTGTTCATTGAGTATAAGGGTTCTGTATCTTCCACCCGACCGCAAGGCCGACATGAATTGCATAACCAACCACATCGACTCCGTTGAAGCTGTATCTTCACATTTCGGGATCAGCGATCAAGCTCTTTTACTTGGAGACTATAATCAGTCCGGTTTAGTTTGGACGACCGAGTGCAATGACCATCCCACAATAAATGTTCTGCAATCACAAATCTCTGCGCCATGTGCAGCATTACTTGATGGATTCACTCTGCATGGTCTTACTCAAATCAACAACCTAAAGAACCGTAACGGTCGCACTTTGGATCTGGCTTTGGTGAATGATACGACGCTTGAAAGATGCAAGATGTCAGGTGCTATAGAGCCTTTATCAACAATCGATGACGACCACCCTCCCTTTGCAGTCGAAATTGATGTTTCCAAGGGAATAGAGTTCGTTAACTTTTACAATGTAGCGAGCTACGATTTTCATAAAACAGATTTCATAAAAATGCTAGAGACACTTAATCGCATAGATTGGGCGCAAATGAGCTCCACTGGTGATGTTGACTATGCAGTTGAATGCTTTTCTATTGGGGAACCTCACACCTGCGGCGTTTGAAGCAACAAAGAGCTAGAGCACTCCGTAATTACGGTAAATCCCACTGTCCTTTTGCTAAGTAAATTTTCAATCGAGCTAGTCAGAGATACCGATTATACAATCGCCTTTTGTACAAACGCTACACTCTACGTACGCAAGATAGTTTAAGGAGAAATCCAGGGAAGTTCTGGAAGTTCGTCAATACCAAACGAAAGGATCACGGATTCCCAGTTGAGATTTTCTTGGGGAATGATTTTGCCAGTTCTGCATTGGATAAGTGCAATCTTTTTGCAGAGCATTTTAAAAGTGCTTTCAACAAATTTTCGACATCACCATCTCAAATAGAAAAGGCTTGTAGAAACACGCCGAGTGATGTCTGTCCTCTGAGTAACGTACAAACTACTCTCCAACACACCAAATCTGCCATCGACAAACTAAAATATTCCACATCGCCAAGTCATGATGGTATTCCTTCGTGTATATTTAAAATATGTTGTGACGATCTAGTCCACCCTTTGACGCTTCTTTTTAACATGTCATTGCGAGAGTGCAAGTTTCCTTCTGAGTGGAAAATTTCCATTATGTTCCCGGTGCATAAAAAAGGTGATAAGTGAAACATCGAGAATTATCGTGGAATAACTTCATTGTGTGCCTGTTCGAAGATCTTTGAGATCATAATTAACGAAATGTTGTTTGATTCTTTTAAACATTACATATCCTCGGATCAACACGGTTTTTACCCAAAAAGAAGTGCTTCAACGAACCTTGTGCAGTTTACTTCTTTCTGCTTGCGGACGTTAGATCTCGGCGCACAAGTTGACGCTGTATATACCGACCTGAAAGCTGCATTTGATCGTGTTGATCATGGGATCTTGCTTGATCGTCTTGAACGACTCGGCGTTTCTAGGAACTTGACCTGCTGGTTTAGATCTTATCTTACGGACCGGAAGCTTATGGTAAATATTGGACGTGAATCCTCTAAACCATTCACCAACCTATCAGGCGTACCACAAGGAAGCAACTTAGGGCCTCTGCTGTTTTCCATATTCATCAATGAGCTATCGGAGACACTGCCCCCAGGATGCCGTTTATTTTATGCTGATGATGTCAAAATCTACATGAAGGTGAAATGTATCCAAGACTGCCTCGAATTACAAGTGTTAATTGATCGTTTTTCTGAGTGGTGTACCAGAAATATGCTTACTTTGAGTATCCACAAGTGCCACGTCATTCTTTCCACAGTAAATTAAGACCGATAATACATGACTACAATATTGCTGATCAACCTCTTGAGCGAGTCCAGAAAGTACGTGATTTAGGAGTTATCCTTGACCCAGCACTGACCTACCGATTACATTAAAACGACATAATCTGCAGAGCTAACCGACAGCTTGGATTTATTTTTAAAATAACAAACGAATTCCGCGACCCTCTCTGTCTTCGGACTCTTTACTGCGCTCTGGTGCGGTCTATCTTAGAATCCAATGCTGTGGTTTGGTGCCCGTACCAGTCATGTTGGATTGATAGGATCGAAACAATTCAACGAAAATTTATAAGATACGCCCTCCGTTCTCTGCCATGGGAATACCCTCTCAATCTACCACCATACGAAGATCGATGTAGGCTACTGGGCATAGAGACTTTGGAGAAACGAAGAAATTCCGCGCAAGCAGTATTTGTAGCTAAAGTCCTTTTGGGAGATACAGATTCGTCGGAAATCCTCGCACAGCTAAACATCTACGCACCAGAACGAATCCTTTGCCAACGTGATTTTCTGCATCTGGAGTCTCGTCATGCTATGTATGGTCAGCATGATCCAATACGCTTCATGTCAGCTAGCTTCAACCAATCGTACATGCTTTTTGATTTCAACGCTTCTGCTGCTACATTAAAGCGTAAGCTTTCGGAAAGTCCCTGAGAAGAAATTAGGATGTTTTCTGGTGTTTCCTGACATCTTTATGCGGAAAGAGAATTCATGATTTTACTTACTGCTTCCGCAAATGATAAATGTTTAATTTTAATCTATGTTCATACTATGTGTTCTGTTTAGGTTTGTAGTTGTAGTTAATAATTTATAAAAGATATGGGGTTTTTTCGCCTCCATGATACGGTATCTGCATGCGGCCGAAACATTAAGGCTTTTCCCCATCAAAACTTCATTAAGACTGCTAGTCAGATGAAGGAATGAATCAAGTAAACAATAAATAATAAACAATGATAACGATAGACGACAAAAATGCCTTCAGGAGTGCTAGCTGGGAAGCCATCGCTGAAGTGCTGCCAGATAATGTATGCTTAACACGAGAAATGGTCTTTCTGCCTATCTGTATACAGTAATTTCACGCAAACTAACTGCATTATTTGGCAATAAAAAAGTCCTCTTCCTGTGCCTAGCTTTGGCAGATAGGCAGTTTTCAAATGTTTTCCTTGTATTTTTCCAGAGCTGTACTTTGAACAAGAACATTCAAAATCGAATCGCCTTTATTTCCCACCCGTTTTTGTGTTCATGTTCAGAGCAAAACCAATAATTTTTACTTAAGTTGCTTTTCTTTCTTCGAATATACATAATCTTGACTTTTTCCCCTTCATTCTAGGCAGCAGATACCACTGTGATTGTTTGCAGACCAATCTCAATCTCTTCCTAAACATTCGACCTTCTAGTGGGCGCACTTTCCACCACCTCTTCTACACCATCCTCCCAACCAGCATATCATAAGCACGCGATCCGCAGAAACCAGCAGCCTTCGGAAAGAAAACAAGAGCAACCACGAGGAGCTACGGTTTCTGAACGAAAACAGACACTATGTGCCCTGCGCTCGTTGGTACGACCGTCTCGGCAGGAAAAGCGAGTGTGATGCGGCGATGGATGGTGCAATAAACTGTGGACGAAAGCGAAAGAATGGCTTTTGCTTTTTTTGTTTCTTGTGCACCATAAAAGAAAGACTGTTATTATTGCACGCGCTGATCGACTCACATACATCTGCAAACAATCTTCTACTACAGACTTACAGGGAAGCCTATCGAACTTCGTGAAGGCAAGAATTGGAGGTACCAACATTTGTGAACGGTGGGTTTGTTGTACTTGCAATGCGGAATTTGCTGTTTTTTTCTGTGCCCACTCAAAGCGAAATTGTGGAAGTCGTGTGGGTGGCCGTGTATAACGGAAGTGTTCCCCAAGCATTGTGTCCACTTTCAACCAAACAACTATAAGCAGCAACCAAGTGAAACGTGCAATGTGCGGCATGGCGGTCCTCATATGAGTGAAAAGTACCATCCTGAATTGCCACTTTTCCTGCTAACAGGCTCAAGTGAGCGGATTTTGTGCAGTAATTTACATACCAATCCGTCCTATCCCGGAACTATTTAGCCGATTAAACCTCCACCAGTAATGACACGCAAAATCACTCCACATGGACATGAAGCATGAGCAGCGACCCAAAAAACAACACGAATCCGGTTCAACTGGGTCGCATTAAAATCTGAAACCAAAAAAAAGTGACTCATCGCCCGCCTTAGCCTTGTCAGAAAGATTTTTCGAGCGAGAGACATCACCGCAACCGCAAGCAAGGAACCGGAGATGGGAAATTTTCACTTTTCAATCTCACCTTGAATTGCAACACATAATCTACCTTTCGTGATCCAAGGACGTCCACCAAGCTAAATAGTGGGCACGCAAATTCGTGTTCCTCAAATGACAAATGGCAAACCCCAGCTTGCTTATAGATAAGGAAAACACTCCATGCAAGCGATTACCAAACTCGCCGAAAAAAAAAAAACTCCACCGAGAGTCGTTGTTGCTGGTATCGTTGATGACGAGATTGAAGCCTTCGCTGATGGCTGATATCCTCGGGCGGTCCGGGCAGACATCTCAGAGGCTGCTCTCGGGCGCTGGAGCAGCACGAAGCAAAATCAAAACAAACCCAACCGAACCGAAGCATGACTCGCGGCTATTGGTTTATGATGTGTGTCCGAATTTGGCTCGATTAGCGTGTGATTAGATAAGAGAGTCTGGCGGAATCGCTGCTGCTGCAACAGTTGTTACTTCCGATGATGACGTGAAATCGGACGACGGAATTTGGCGAATGGGCTTTTACTATGTGCATAAGGCTACGATTTTTTTTTTTTTGCGCATGTTTCCTCTATAGTTATCCAATTTAATTCGGATCCAAAGGTGATATTAAGTGAATAGAGGTTTGGCTCGTGAGCGTGGTGAGTATTTAAGCGGATTGTTGTATATTGGAATTATCTGATTTGGTCTTGTTGCATCGTTCTCGCACGAGCTAAGGGTTAGTTGAAATGGGCGCATTCGAAGTCAATTGTAAAAAGTGTTCCATTCCGAGGTATGGTCGTTCACACAAGAAACCTTAGGCCTCAGAAATAACCACAACACGTTTTTCTTATTGTGATGTGCTGCAATAATACCACAATAGGCTTCCATTCCACTTTCCTAGAAGGGCCAATGAATTTGTTAAATAGAACGAGCTCACCAGCATGATCAGTAACAATCCAGCTCTACACCTTCTTAACACACAAATGATTTTCAAATGACAATTGACACCATCTTCAATCAGAGATTGTACAGACTGATCACTGAAGGTGAAATGGGAGGGAGTGTTTTCTCCATGTGAACTATAGGTTATCACTTCATATTTTTGTGACTAAAAATCACAAAAAAAAAACAAAACAATCAAGCTTAAATTGCTATCCAATGGATGCTCCAACGCAACAAACGATTCTTGAAAATTTCACGCCTGAGGTCCTAATAGTATTTGAGGTTTGAGCTCAGAAAACGTTGAAATGATTGGGACCCAGTGAACCAGTAGGTAAATTTTCAGTTGCAAAAATTTCCACCGAATGGAGCGAGACTCTAACCCTCGCAACGCACAGTGATTCCAAGGTGAAAAAATGTCGAAAAATCAACTTCCTCATTTTACAATAAATATATTTTTCTAATTTGTACACTATTTGAAATTGGCAGCAGGGTAAATGCACCCTTCTTTTTGGGGAAATGCTCCTTAAACTTTGGAAAAATGCTCCTTAGATGCGTTTGCCCGGTATAATTCAATCGGAGGTATTAACCTTCTGGTTAGCACTTGCCGGTTGTTTTGACGGGTCTTAAGTTTCTTCAAGATTGTATAGCGCAATCTTCAAGGTAGTTTTGACGGATTTAAATTTCATTTTGACGAGTCTTAATTTCATTTTGAAGAGTCTTAATTTCGTTTTGACGGGTCTTAATTTCGTTTTGACGGGTCTTAATTTCGTTTTGACGACTCTTAAATTCAGAAACTTAAAACCCGTCAAAACTATACAATCTTGAAGAAACTTAAGACCTGTAAAACACCCGGCAACACTAACCAGAAGGTTAATACCTCAGATTGCATTCCGGGCAAACGCATCTAAGTAGCATTTTTCCAAAGTTTAAGGAGCATTTCCAAAAATAAGGGTGCATTTCCCTTTGCCATTTGAAATTTCTTTTTCCAAAATTGTATAAAGATTGGATGAACATTGTGCTCTCTACAATTTTTCAAAGCATTGGTTCTACATGGTCGTGGTTTTTTACTCCCATATTAAATGTATGGAGAATCGAAAAAAAAATTTCAACTAAGTTTTCAAATGTGAGCACACATGCGCACATAAACCACAATAGACTTATTTTGAAGATTTTTTTACAAGGTTGTTTCAAATGTGGATTTCATCTTGCGCAAACTTGGGCAACTACGCTTCTGGGAGGCCAGAGGCCTGGAATGTGCGGGAAACCTTTTAGTCTGGGAACACATAAATCTCATACTAGATTACCATGGTCTTGCCCTTCTTACAAGGAACTGTATATAAAGCAATATGACTTGTTCTAGTTCATCCAAACTATCCTTGAAATCAGAACATAGGACCTACAGTTGTAACAAAGGCTTTTGAGCTATGCAAAGCTACGATGTGTATAGAAACATATTAATTGCATATTTTGGAAGAACAACGGACATTTGAGATAATCTTCGGATGTTCTAGGTTATCCAAACTTTCCTGGAATTCAAAACGTAAAATCTACAGCTGTATATTTTAAGTTTTGAATTATAGCTTAAAATCTACAGCTTTTTGGACTAAACAAAGTAACAATATGTATTTGACAAAATTAAGTGAGTGTTTTAGAAGGTCTACCAATACAATGAGATAATTTGGGATCTTCTAGTTCACCAAAACTGCCCTTGAGTTCAGAATTTAGGATCTATAGTCGTAAAATTAGCTTTATAATCTATAAAAGGTGACGATATGCATTCAAACACATTCAGAGAAGCTTCTGTAAGCTCACCAGTCATTTTCAGATTATCTCGGGATGTTCAGGTTCATAAAAACTGAACTTGAGTTCAGAACTTAAGATATACAGTTATAACTGTAGCCTTTTTGGCTATACAAAGCTACGATAAGTATTCAAATATATTGAACGAATATTCTGTAACGTCTACATACATCATAGGATAAACTTGTTAATTTCAGGTCATTCGAACTGTCCTTCAAAACTTAAGGTCTACAATTGTAACAAAAGCTTAATGGGCTATACAAAGTTAAGTTAGTTTGTTTGCCATAAAATATCACAAGATTATAGCATAATGTCAGTTGGTCTTTCAGGACATTCATTGAATATGTTTGAATACGTATCATAACATTGTGTAGCTGATAAAGCTACTGTTACTGTTACTGCTATCTGTTGGAGATTTAATTTTAATTGTTGGAAAAAAAAAATTTTTTTTTAATTTTTGAAAAAATTAGAAATGGCTTAAGGTCTGTATCCACAATAATCCGGACACCTCAAAACATGAATAAAACATAAATTTTGCATTATATTTCCGTCGTAGTTGTTTATTTCAGATTCATGGGATGTGTTTTAACAATTCGTGAAGAAAAAACATAGTTATTCGGTATTTGCATAACATTTTCGAACTTTGCGCTTAACTCCGTCCATTAGGGTTTATACAGACTCTTCAGAAATCGTAGAAGCAGTCTTTGTCCGAAGTTGTTCGAAGTGTTCTTGCTTCTTTCCAGAAAGCTTCCGCTTCATCAAAGCCCAATATCTCTCGATTGATCGTAGCTCTGGGCAATTTGGCGGGTTTGAGGTTTTTGGTACAATGTTCACTTGATTTGCTTGGTACCACTCCATCACAGTTTTAGCATAGTGGCATGATGCCAAATCGGGCCAGAACAAAGGTTTTTCTTTGTGACTTTTGATGAAGGGTAGCAATCGTTTTTGCAGACACTCTTTTTGATAGATCTCCTTGTTGATTGTGCCTGTAGTGACGAAAGATTTACTCTTTTTGCCACACGTGCAAATTGCTTGCCACACAAGGTATTTTTTGGGAAATTTCGATGCCTTCTTCGTTCTGAAATACTCAGCTGTAGCATTTCTGGCCATAGCAGAATAAAAAGCCAGCCCTGGAAGCTGCTTGAAATCCTCCAGGACATAAGTTTCATCGTCCATAACAACGCATGAAAACTTCGTCAAATATTCGCAGTTCAAACGTCGAGCCCGTGATTTTGCTGCCAATTACTGTTTGTCGTTGCGATTTGGAACTGTTTTTACTTTATACGACTTAAGTCCCAAACGTTGTTTGGATTTTTGGACAAAACCAAGCGACATCCCTATTTTACGAGCCACAATTCGAATGGAGAGATTTGGGTTTTTCGTTAATATCCTTTTCACCTTTCGGTCCATGACAGGATCAGCGCGTCCAATGTTTTTGTCACTTCTCGGTTTCCTCTCCACCGTCAAACGTTCCGAAAATGATTTGAGCACATCGTGAACAGTGGATTTAGGCAAATCCAATGTTTTTGCAAGGTCCCGTATTGACAAGTCAGGATTTGCCGTACGCCCGTACAAAATTTGCTCGCGCACTTGTTTTTCTTTCGTCGCCATCTTGAATACTAAACATGAAATGTAAACATCAATCATAGTTTTTTTCATCATAGACTCTCAGCTATACCACAGTGAAATTTTTCATTCCTACGTGCAATATTTCGAAAGTTACAATGATTTGAAGGTGTCCAGATTAATGTGGATACAGACCTTACATTTAGTTTCGTACTCTTTAAAAAATGGGCTGTACCTGTAAAAAACCAAGGAAATTGCTATCTAGACCTCCTTTTAACGAATATTCATGAAGATTTCTGTGTGACCGAATCATTTAACCCATTTTGGAAAAACGAAAAGTTTCACACAGCAATTGAATATTCCCTATTCATACATGAATATCAAAGACCTTACGACTACGAATATGAAGAAGTTTTTGAAAACAAGCTCGCAAACTATGAGAATATAAAAAACAAATTGAACTGTATCAACTGGCAACAAATTTTTAGGGACGAAGGAAATGTCGAATCATCTGTTGGCGTCTTCTACGAAATCCTATCCAACATTATCTCACAAGAGATTTCATTAAAGAAAAAAAAACGACGTCACGGAAACACTAAACATCCAGTCTGGTTTAACAGAGAAATCAAAAGTATAAAGAATCGCAAACAAAAAGCCCACAAAATTTACAAAAAACACAAAAGCAGTGAACATTTAGCAACTTAATTGGAAATATGCGATTAATTGCACTTGGCAATCAGTAATGCATTTGAAGTATTTAATGCAAAAACTGAGCTTGAAATTAAGTCCTGTCCAAAGAACTTCTTTAATTACGTCAAAACAATTAAAATCAGACAATTTTCCATCAACAATGCATCTTGACGAACAGGTTGGCGATAACTCGGAAAAAATCTGCAATCTTTTTCCAATTTTTTTTTTCAAGAAATCTACATATTCGGAAGAAGATCGCGACCGCGATTACTTTGCATTTTATCCAGAATATCCAAGGAATATTGGTGTCAACCAACTTCAGGTTCAGGATATTTTGCAGGGTTTAAAAAATTTAGACCCCTTAAAAGGCCCAGGACCTGATAGAATTCCTCCAGTATTTATGAAGAATCTTGCGAAGGAATTTACATCTCCTTTATTTTGGCTCTTCAATATGTCACTGGAATCAGGAATTTTCCCAACAATATGGAAAAGTTCATTCTTAGTGCCTATTTTCAAATCTGGCCGGAAATCTGACATACGCAATTATCGTGGAATCGCTATTATCTCTTGCATTCCCAAACTTTTCGAGGCAATTGTCAATAAAACATTATTTCTTCAAATCAAAAATCGAATAACAGACAAACAACACGGTTTTTTCAAAGGCCGCTCAACATCCACGAACTTACTAGAATTTGTAAATTATTCACTGAATGCAATGGATAATGGGAACCATGTTGAAGCTCTTACACAGATTTTAGCAAGGCATTTGATCGGGTTGGCATACCAATGTTCCTTTTCAAAGTGCAAAAAATTGGAATTGAGCCTCGACTCTTGAAGTGGCTTGAATCATATTTAACTAACCGGCAACAAATAATAAAATTCAATGAAAAGAAATCAAATCCCATTCAAGTTACTTCAGGAGTCCTCCAAGGCTCCCATTGAGGACCACTTCTTTTTATTTTATACGTCAACGACATTTCCTTCGTCCTCAAAAATCTAAAAGTGCTAATTTATGCCGAC
>JAHHFK020005429.1:0-125377 GCA_024533555.2 Aedes koreicus
GTCATCCAAACTGTGCTGGAGTTTTTGAATTTAGGATCTACAATTGTAACAGTAGCTTTTTCGGCTACACAAAGTTAAGATATGTATTCAAGCATGTGCATTGAATCTTCTGAGAGATATAATAAACAAATATGATGCAATAATCCGGGAGATTCAAGGTCGTCCAAACTGTTTCTAAGTTCAGACTTTAAGGTCTACAGTTGTAATTGTATTTTTCAACAAAGTTACGATACGTATTCATGTATGTAACATGGTTGAAAACATATCATAACTTTGTATAGCCGAGCAGGTTGGATAACATCCCAGATTATCTCATAATGTCGGTTGCCCTTCCATAGGATCCAATGAACATGGTTGAATACATATCATGCATTTGTGCATCTGAAGAAGCTACAGTTTTAATTGTAGATCCTAAGTTATGAACTGATTAACAGTCTGGTATGACCCAGAACATCCCACATTTCATCGTTATATCGATTGACCTTCCAGAAGATTCATTGAACATGATTGAATACATATTTTAAATTTGTCTAGCCTTAAAACTATAGTTACAACTGTAGATCCAAAGTTCTGAGCTCCAGGACTGTATGGATGACCAAGAACATCCCAAATCATCTCATAATGTCAGCTGACCTTCCGAAGGACTCAATGAACATGGTGAATACATATCGTTAATTTATATAACTGAGAAAGCTACCGTTACTATTGTATACCTTAAGTTCTGAACTCCAGGACAGTTTGATTGACCTAGAACATCCTAGATTATCTCTTTGTACGGGTTGACCTTTCAAAAGATTTGATGAACTTTATTGAATACATATTGCTAATTTGTATACCTAAGAAAGCTACAGTTACAACTGTACATCTTAAGTTATAAACTCAAGAATACTTTGGATAACCTAGAACCTCCTAGATTATCTCAAAATATCTATAGACCTTCCAAAAGATTCAATGAACATGGTTGAATACATGTCGTTACTTTGTATAGCCGAAAAAGCTACAGCTACAACTGTAGACCCTAAGTTCTGAACTCTAGAACAGTTTGAAAGACCTAGAACATCCCAGATTATCTAATTATATCTGTTGATCTTCCAACAAATTAAATGAACCTAGTTAAATAGATATCGTTACTTTTCATAATCGGAGAAGCTCTGGTTAGTGCGGTGGATCCAAACTTCGTTCCTTTTTGTTTTTTGGGTGTGGTGACTCGGAAAAAAAATCTTATTCATTTTTTTTTTTTTTTTTTTTTTTTTCCTTTTTCTTTTTTTTTCAGGATGGTGGAGGTAGTTTTTGTTTTTGGTCTGTGTGTGTTTTTTTTTTTGTTTTTTTCTTTGTGTGGAAGTTTAACAATAATAATTTAATAATTAATTAATTTATTTATTTGTTTAATATCATTAAATTTTTTTTGTTTTTTTTCTTGGTGCTTGTTGAGTAATAATACTACTACACTGATAGGCAAAATAAAGTGCCCACCTTTTCGTTTTTTCAATTTCTCTCATTTACTTGGTTCAAATTAAAGTAAACACACTGTATTTTTTTATTATCTTATTTTTTATATTCTTTTTAAGTTTCACTTATGGAATACTGAAAAAAAAGGAGTTTTACTTAAAGAAAAAAAAATCAATTTGTGTTGAAAAAAAAAACAGTGACAAAATAAAGTGCCCACTTCAAAAATCGATATGTTTTCGATAAGTTTCCTTGGAACCCCTCGATTGTTTATGTTTTGATATTTTGACATGTTTTGAAGCAAACGGCTCAACCTGGTGCATTTGTATACGTGATCGCATTTGATTCAATTGAAAAAAATGGAGAACGCAGTGCTTTCGAAAGCAATTCCCTTGTGTATCCGAAAATTGGTCGTTCGTGATGTGCAAAACGGTGAATCGCACCGGGCTGTCGCTAAGAAATATAGTATCAGTAAGGCAGCGGTTGACAAAATTCTTCTGAAGCTTAAAACGTTTAGATCAGTGGTGGATCGCCCTAGCAGAGGCAGGAAGCGGAAAAGGATGCAGAACGGACACCAAGATCATGCGCGAAGTCAAGAAGAACCCGAAGGTAACTGTCCGCGAGATCCAGGAAACCCTTCAGTTATCAGTTGCCGGTCGAACTGTTCGTCGCCATCTCGTAGCACGGGGGTTGAATAGCAAACTTGCCCGGAAGCGCCCATTTATCAGCAAGGCAAACCAACGCCAGACGGCTTAAGTTTGCAAAGGAGCATGCTGATAAGCCTCTAGAGTTCTGGAAAACGGTTCTCTGGACGGACGAATCAAAATTCGAGCTGTTTAACCGAAAGCGGTGGGTTCGTGTGCAGATCGGGAGAGGAGCTTCAGGAGCGCCACATCCAAGGCACGATGAAGCATGGAGAAGGAAATGTGATGGTCTGGGGGTGTTTTTCGTGGGGTGGAGTGGGAAGCATTGTGAAAATCGACGGGATAATGACGGCAGATTCTTACATCAACATCCTGGGAGAAAACCTGGAGGTTTCGCTGATCCAGACGGGCCTTGAAGAGAAGTTCGTATTCCAGCAGGGCAACGACCCGAAGCATATTGCCAAGAAGACCAAGTCTTTCTTCCGGTCTTGTCGGATCAGACCGCTGGAATGGCCTCTACAAAGCCCGGACCTCAATCCCATCGAGAATTTGTGGGCGATTCTCGATGCCAGGGTTGACAAAACTGGTGTTACCAATGAAAATAACTTTTTTGAAGCCCTGGAGTGCGCCTGGGAAGAGCTAGATCCACAGCACCTAAAGAACCTGGTCGAGAGCATGTCGAATCGCCTGCAGGAGGTCCTGAAGGCCAAAGGAGGACACATCAATCATTAAAATGCTTTTATTTTACTCTAATTTATGTTTTCTGCAGCCTTAATGAAGTGGGCACTTTATTTTGTCACTGTTTTTTTTTTCAACACAAATTGATTTTTTTTTCTCTAAGTAAAACTCCTTTTTTTCAGTATTCCATAAGTGAAACTTAAAAAGAATATAAAAAATAAGATAATAAAAAAAATACAGTGTGTTTACTTTAATTTGAAAAAAACGATGAGGTGGGCACTTTATTTTGCCTATCAGTGTTTGTGTTGCAATAATGACAAAACGTTTTTTTGTCGCTGATACATGAAAACAAGGTTGTTGCAACATGTGTGCGAATCACAACATTTTCTCACAGCAACTTGTCTCTTTCCCATCAGCGATACAATATTTTGTTGTTGAACTTCGTGTTTTGTTGTAATATATTCAGGTTACAACATATCATTGTTGCAGAGTGACGGAATAACGGTTGTATCGCTTGTAAAAGTGATCTTAGGTATTCAGGTACTAAGGAGTGTATCGAATATAAGCTATCCACGTACATTTGCGTTGTACGCATGTATTTGTGATGGTTTTTTATGCTCTGAACACTGCATGCTGTGCGTTTGACTGTCAGCTTTCTTTTGTTTACTTGTTTGTGCGGTTCAAATTCTGCGTTTTCAAAATGTCGCGTATTGAAAAGGAAGTGAAAATTAAGGTTCTGGACACATGGCTAAGTGAGAAGGGTATTACTATGCGAAAATTGGCGAAGCGGTTTGGAATTCATCATGCGAGTGTTAAAACCATCATTAATAAGTTTGGGGAACACTATTCTTTGGATGAGCTACCAGGAAGAGGCAGAAAACCCGGTTCTTCCAACCCGAAACTGGAGCAGAAAGTGGTATCTCTAATCATGAAGAACAAATCAATGTCAATACGTGATTTGGCCAAAAAAGCAGGAACGAGTGTCGGAATGATCCAGCGTATCAAGAGGCGAAACCACCTGAAGACCTACAAGAAGCAGAAAATCTCGAAACAAAGTGCAGAACAGAAGAAGCGAGCAGCAACAAGGGCCCGGAAATTGTATTCGCGTCTTTTGCAGCGTCCGGATGCATGCGTTTTGATGGACGATGAGACCTATGTAAAGGAGGATTCAAAAACTCTTCCAGGTCCACAATACTTTACTGCCGTCGTTGGGGAGGATCTGAGCGATGCGGACAGGTCGATTCAAGTGGAGAAATTCGGTCGAAAGGTACTGGTATGGCAAGCAATATGTTCCTGTGGTTTGAAGTCAACCATTTTTTGCACTACCGGAACTATAAATGCGGAAATCTATCGATCTGAGTGTCTCCAGAAGAGATTGTTGCCTTTATATAAGAAGCATAGTACACTTCCACTGTTTTGGCCGGATTTAGCGTCGGCTCACTATGCCAAAACCACTCTCAATTGGCTTGCGGAAAAGGGTATAGATTTCGTTGAGAAAAATATCAATCCATCAAATTGCCCTCAGCTTCGACCCATCGAACGTTACTGGGCAATCGTGAAGAGGGTCTTCAAGAAGACTGGTAAGGCACCTGGGAACATGCAGGAGTTCAAAAAAATTTGGGCTCAAGCGTCCAGAAAATGCGATGCAACACTTGTCCGGAACTTGATGAAGAGCATTCGATCCAAAGTTTGAAAATTCGCGAAGGATTAACCTAAATTTCATCCGGTCTTCATTATGTTCAAGTTTAACCTCGTACAATAAAGGATCAATTTTTTGTATGAATAAAATATCGGTTTTCAACCAAATTTGAAAGAAACTTTGTGGATAGCTTATTTTCGATACACTCCTTATAAGTGAATATTTGACACACTTTACTTTGCTTAATGAATAAGGCCTGAATGTTTAAGTGAACCTCGCTGTTACTAACACTTTCAAGCACTTTCATTTGAGATTACGCACATTAAAATGTTTGATATGTTGTAGAAACAATATTTTGCAATTCACCTTCTGAAATATTCTACCGACAAATTAGTCAAACTTATATTAAACGAGTCGTAAACCCTTGTTTGGCTCATCACGTCAATAACTTTCAATGTATTTCACCTTATCAGCATAACTTTCAATCTATTTCACGCATATCAGTCCCATATGAATAGGAAATCGTTTTGATGGAATCAATTCGGTCAACGGTCATCGGAAATTCTAACTGCATACACTGGTAGGCAAAATAAAGTGCCCACCTCATCATTTTTTGAATTTCTCTCATATATTTGGTTCAAATTAAAGTAAACACACTATACTCTTTTTGATTTCATATTTTTTATATACTTTTCAAGTTTCACTTACGGAATAATAGTAAAAATAAGAGTTCAACTCGAGGAAAAAAAAAACAATTCGAGTTGAAAAAAAAACAGTGCCAACTGCATTTTGGCCTCCGGAAAGATAAATCTAAGTTAAAGAAAAGCATTTTAATAATTTATGTGTCCTCCTTTGGCCTTCAGGACCAGCTGCAGGTGCCTCGGCATGCTCTCCACCAGGTTCCTTAGGTGATGTAGATCAAGTTCTTCCCAGGTGCGCTTCAGGACTTCACCAGTTTTGTCAACCCTGGCATTCCAGTTCCGGTTTGTTCCGACAAGACCGGAAGAAAGATTTGGTCTTCTAGGCAGCATGCTTCCGTTCGTTGTCCTGCTGAAATACGAACTTCTCTTCAAGACCCATCTGGATCAGCGAAACCTCCAGATTTTTTCGCAGAATGTTGATGTAGGAATCTGCCGTCATTATCCCGTCGATTTTCACGAGGCTACCCACTCCACTCCACGAAAAACACTCCCAGACCATCACATTTCCTCCTCCATGCTTCACCGTGCCTTGTATGTGGCGCTCCTGAAACTCCTCACCCGATCTGCATCACACACGAACCCGCCGCTTTCGATTAAAAAGCTCGAATTTTGATTCGTCCTTCCAGAGAACTGTTTTTCAGAACTCTATTGGCTTACCAGCATGCTAAATAGCAAACCTGAGCCGTTTGGCTTTGTATGCCTTGCTGATAAGTGGGCGCTTCCGGGCAACTTTGTTAATCAGCCCCTGTGCTATAAGACGGCAACGAACAGTTCGACCAGAAACTGGTAGCTGAAGGGTTTCCTGGATCACACGGACAGTTGCTTTTGGGTTTTTTTTTTTGACTTCGCGCATGATCTTGGTGTCCGTTCGTGTATCCGTTTTGCGCTTCCTGCCTCAGCCTGGGCGATCCACCACCACTCCGAACGTTTTTTGTTTCAACTGTGCTTCCTAACGACATCCCGGTGCGATTCACCGTTTTGCACATCATGAACCACAAATTTTCGGATGCAGAAGGGAATTGCTTTCGAAATCACTACGTTCTCCATATTTTCAACTGAATCAAACGCGATCACTTGTACAAATGTACCAGGTCAAGATGTTTGCTTCAAAACACGTCAAAATATCAAAACATAAAAAATCGAGGGGTCTTTCGACGGAAGCTTATCAAAAACATATAGATTTTTGAAAGGAGCACTTTTTTTGTCACTGTATTTTTTTTTTCAATACAAATTGATTTTTGAGTTCTTTAAGTCTACTATTCCAAAAGTAAAACTTGAAAAGAATATAAAAAATAAGATTTAAAAAAACTACAATTTGTTTACTTTAATATGACCCAGTAAATGAGAGCAATTAAAAAAATGACGAGGTGGGCACTTTATTTTGTCTATCAGTGTATTTGTATTACTATACTTATCAAAACATACATGAAGTTTTCCTCCAACACTCTTAAACGGAAACCTCAGGTACCCTAAAACAACTTGGAATAACTCCAATAAAAATGATTAGATCCTAAACCGTATTCAAGTTTGAAATAAAAATGGATTTTCTGTGAACATTTTAAAACATTTGGGTAAGAGTTGAGGAGTTGAAATTAAAAAAGCAAACAGGTGCGGCAATAACGTTGATCTTATGGGTTTCAAAGAACTCCTTCTGTCTTACATACATTTTTTTTTTTTAAATCTTTATTTTACGTCGGCCTATTTCCTCACATGGTGACAATCACCGACGCCAGGAAGACGACTCCACCACCTGGACCCTACATAACGACTCATGAATATGAACCGGGACCAACGGCTTTACTTTCCTTCCGAAGGAAGACGTGACCAGATTTTTTCGCCTCAGAAAAACCACCGACGTCGACTGGGATTGAACCCAGACCCACTGGGGTGCCAAGTAGCAGTCACGCTTACCACTACACCACCGACACCGGCTTACATACATTTAGGAAACAAATAAATCGCAGATCAAGCTCGTATTTATGAGCACGATATCTAGAAAGTTTAAGACACAAAAGTGCAAGACTTTGCAAAACAAACATCCCTGTTCCATAACTTTGACTCCATCGTCATTGTAAGACCCCAAAAAAGCTCCATTGAAAATGCCTCTCACGCTCCTTCAGTTTAGGTGTTCAATTTCAGCCCACAAAACAATCTTCCCGTCCGAATGGGAAAAACTATTACACAACCCGACGACGGTTCAAGTCAAGCCATTCAGCTTGAGCGTGCAAAAAGAAAACTTGACATTTCCGTCGTCAGTGTGTGCCGCTTCAACACACAATGATGTCACTTCCGTCCTCGACAACGACTACAACGCCAACCGAACACAATTGCTGTGGCTCTTCTACGCCTCCGCAACCAGAAGACGATGGATGGCAGTGAAATATTACCGGGAACTGAAAGTGAGTTACACTAAACTCAAACTAAAATCCTCTTTCCCTTTCGTCCAAACTTTTGCGGGTGGCGAAAGCTTAGAGAGTAACATACGTCCTACATAAATACACGCCCGCTTGCAATTTTCCAGCGCTGCAAACGACAGACAGGCAGCCTTTTCCCGACGACGCGTACACGGCGAGTAGTAATTGGTTCGTGAGTATGAGAAAACTCCACTCCCGGAAGGCTGCTGAATGTGAGAAAATTGCATATCGTGCACTGAATTGATGATAGGGTTGGAGTACAGTGTGTATTTTTCCTGGCAAGGAACTGTAAATTAAATTAACTGTCAAACTTTTAAAAACCGTTCCCACCAGCCAGTGCCGCCCGCATTCGTCGACTAGATAATAGAGTCAGCGAGAAGGGTGTGGGCTTGTTGCATACTTAAACAGAAGGTGTCTCGTGGGAAGGTGCTGCTGAGCTTGAAATAGGCAAGGACAAAGTAAGTCTTCATCTATGTGGCACGCGGAACAGGATCTAACGAACATTTCACGCTCCATGACGGCTGTGTCAGTGCTGGATAGTTAAAGGCATAATGCTCGCATATTGAAGGACTCTGACTGAAGGCATGATGATGTGCATTTGAATGGAAGTAATTTCTACACAAATGTAGGTTTGAGCTAGTTCGTTCCACAGGATTCACTGTTTTTCAGGATGCAGTTTAAGTAAACGTATTCTTTCAGTCAGGGTAATTTACATGGAAGACAATTTACAACATGGGCTGTACAAATTTGTTTCTTGTTTAATGGAGTCAACTCTCCGTATCATGAGCCTTGTCTTCATTTTCTTTTCAGGAAAACGATACTTACAGAAGATGAATTAACTACAAATTGCAAAACCTCACATCGTTCACAACAATTAGAAAGGTTGGTTGCGGTGAAGTGAACATAACAAGGCCATGTCGGGCGGAAACCAGTTAAAAAAAACAAAAGAAAAGAAGAGAAAAAGGAAAGAGGAGGGCGGGGAGCGGGGGGGGGGGGGAAGAAGGGGTGGGATGGACCGAAAGAAGGAAGACAACTGTGGGGAGCAAAAAAAGCCCAGCCCGCCCCAGGGGGGGTGGGGAAGGGAAGCAATGCATTGAGTATGCACAGCATATTATTCTCTACCCCCCTTTCTCTTTGCTTTGCGTATGGGTCAAGGCTCTTTGCTGTATATTAAACTCGTTTCCAATAACACAACCCATGACGCACTCCAGGAGCGCGGAAGAGGGGGGGGCACCGTGGGCCTTTCGCCCACCTGCCCGCCGGACCCGGCGCGGCCGCCTCGCGGCAGGGGCTGTTTGTATAACACGTGCCGGCGGGGGCGGTGGGGACGCGCGGGGACCGGGGAGGAAAGGGGACGCGGGAGCCAGAGGAGGCAAGGGGGCCAGGGGTAACGCGAGTAGGACGTTGGTGCTGGCGGCGGGGGGGGGGGGACGGCAACCAATAACAAGAATGCGGAAAAGTTGACAGCGGAACAGGGGGGAAGAGGGGAGAAAAAGGGGAAAAAAGGGAAAAATTTGTAGCTTTTGGGAAGGAAGGGGAGGAAGGGGGAACTGGTTTCAATCACCGCACGGATATGGTTGTGGAGATATAGAGCTTATTTTACCCCACTTTCCCTTATATACCTGAATAATTTATAGACATCTTTGCATGGAGAGGCTCAAGATCAACAAAGTAGCACTGATCCCATGTGAAATTTTCTGGAAAATCGAATAGAAGCTGTTTCAATTACCGCACGGCTCTGTGAACGAAGATATGGCTGGTTTAATTCCACTTCCACTTGTATTCTTGAATAGTTTATAGATATCTTTGCTCGGAGTGGCTCAAGATCAACCAAATAAGGCTAGTCCTATGTAAAATTTTCTGAAGAATCGAATAAAGGTTTTTTCATCTACCGCACGGCTCTGTGAACAAATATAAGGCTGATTTTACCCCACTTCCCCTTATATTATTGAATTATTTATAGATATCTTTGCTCGGAGTCACTCAAGATCAACACAATAGGACTAGTTCAATGTGAAATTTTCCTGGAAAATTACTGAAACGCTGTACATTTATCACGCATTTTCATATTTAAAAAAATATATAATTAGATATTTTCAGTTTAGGTAAAATATCGTTAAGATTCTATCATCAGCACGATGAAAATGAAAATGATCAATGATCAATGATCAAAGTTGGGTACTTTTGGTTGATAACATCTATGAGACGGAAGCGATGAAAAAATCAGTGGGGTTGTGTATAACTCACGACCGGTTGACGTAGACTACGTTAAATCGTTTGATTAGTTTCGTTGGTTTCGTAGTGGAACATTTAAACGCAGGTACTGTTCTACGGGTTGTCATAAGTAAGTGAGTAAGTACACACTTAGAAAATTTTACAGTATTCAGTAATTTTTAACCGAACTTTCAACAGCTTCCGGATTTCGGTGAAATTTTACAGTATTCCGGTAAAAAAATTACCGGAACTTTTCAAATTTTACCCAAATCCGTTAAATCGGACTACCCAGCGTTCAGCTGTTGAAAGTTCGGTAAAGAATTACCAAATACTATAAAATTTTCTAAATGTGTATGTTAGAACATTCTATGATTCGCTTCTTAAAAATTATTTGGCGGCCATGGAAATGGCCGTTTGGTTTGAATGTTGGTTGATGAAAGGGCAACGGTTGTGCTGGCTGTAGTGATGGTGTTGATATGATCGACCAGCTGGAGACCATTATCTTTATCGCGTTATGGATTGTTCAGGGTCTGTTTGGAAATTCAATGTCAATAATTAATGATATTTTTGTTAGTTGGCAGTCGCGAAAAACTTCAACTGATTGAAGCAAACATTTCGAGAATCTATGGAGAAATGATTGTTTCAGTTATTTTAAAATTTTCATTTCACCCCTACCCTAGTCGTAAGGCGTAATCTGATCAAAATAGTGTGGGTGTGGTTCTAATAGATCGTTAGATCAGCTGTATATTCGAAAATTATATTGTACACTCTTTAAAAAGGATAAATGGTGATACGGCTTCGAGTTGAAGGCCCTTCTCCAGCGTTTCAACCAGTTAGTTGGAAACGCATTACCTCTGGCTGCTTTCAGTTTTACCCTAAAAACACGTACCCACTCGGCATCGGTACAAAGTCGTTTCGGATGATGTATAAATAATTAATCTTATAAATATAAAATAAACACATACATCCTGGTCATAAACCCGTTCTTGTCCTGCCAGACAGCTATGGAAAACAGGTACACAAGCACACTTTCACGTGCTACAAACGAGGTAAGCAAAGTTGCCGTTTCAACATCCCTTACTGGCCCATGGATCAGACAAGAGTTTTGTTGCCACTCCCGGCTGATGATGGTTGACGCGGTCAGCTGAAGAAACGCGCCACAGAGATTCACGCTGCTTTGGAAAACAAAGTTTTCGATACGCTGGATCAATTTCTCGAAAACTGCTGCTGCACATACGACTACTACCTCGATATCGTTCGCGCATCCATAAGCCGACCTACCGTTCTGGTAAAACGGTCAATGACGGAGTTGTGGACTAACACGTTCAATCCGTGGATTGCTAATGTTCTCCGTTCGAACATGGATCTGCAGTTAATCCTCGAGGAGTTTTCTTGTGCAGCGTACGTCGTCGAGTACGTTAACAAAACTAATCGGTGCATTAGCAGTCTACATCGCGATCTCGTGAAGCTGCAGGAAGAGTTCCCGGATCAGGACTACCGGTCACTGCTGAGGAAAGTGAGCATCAAGATGCTCAATTCAGTAGAAATGTCTGCTCAGGAGGCTGCCTGGTACCTTCTTCGCCAGCCAATGTCTGAAGCCAGCAGAAAGGTCGAGTTCATTCCCACATTGTGGCCACACGAGAGAACGAAGACGAGAAAGCGTGTGCAGCAGATGGATGTAGAAGGTGTTTCGGATGATTCCACCGATATCTGGACATCCAATATAATCCAGAAGTACGAAGCACGCGAAGGGCTAGAGGATTAATATCTTGTAGATTTTGCAGCGTGTTACGCGAAAGTACAGAAAACGTCGAACACGTACAGTCGTCGTAACACTGCGCACGTATTGCGTTGGCGGTCGTACTCAATGAACGAGCTCATCGACTACAAGCGCAAGATGGTGCTGCTGTTTCTTCCGTTTCGTAGCAAGATGTGCGACATACTTGATTGCCAGAAGTTCCTGCAGTTGTACGATCAGTATGAAAGCGTACTTCTACAGAAGCGGAAAGAATACGATTGCGAGTTCAACCTCGAGCAAACAGTCGATGAGTACCTGCGCATGTTTGGTACAAATGCAGACCAAGAAAAGGATACGACTGTCGAAATGCACGACGAATGTGGTCCTCAAAAGGACAGATTATTTATTAGTGGGTGGCGCCAACCAGCTGGGTAAAATTTTCCCGACGGCTCGCCCTCCATGGAGGCGTTTTTGCAGTTGCGGCGAACGATCGGCACCATATTAGGCGCACAAACCAAACGAAATAAAAGTTTAATTCTTGTGTAAACAACTCTTTTAATTAAATTGGTTGTCCTCAAAAGGACAGATTATCAATTTATGGATTGCGCCAACCAGCTGGGTAAAATTTTTACCGACGGCTCGCCCTCCATCGAGCACCGAACTAATTTTAAGATTAGTTCTTTAATAAACAACTCTTTTATTTTAATTTATTGTCCTCATATGGACAGATTATTTTCACCTACTGCTGCTCGCCCCCAAGGATGCTTTCCCCCAAACAGCAGCGTTTTCGAAGTCGCGGCGAAACAATCGCCACGATTAGGTAAGATAAGCCGCCATCTTACCAACCGACGCGATTGTGCGCCCCCATAATCCGCCATTTCACCTCATCGCGACGATCGCTGTTTGGGAGAGCCTTGGTACTTACCACCACCAGCTGCTACGCGACCACCATCTGCTACGCGACCACCAGCTGCCTCTGCGACCAGCTCCGCTGCCGGACGAATGAAGCAGCTGCGACCAGCTGCCTGCGACCAGCTACCAGCGACCAGCTACCAACGACCAGCTCCGCACAGCTTCAATGCTGCCAAACGAATGAGGCAAATTTTTCCTAAGTGTGCGTTTTATACCGTTCTCAGCTGCATGCGAGACGTACATGGAGAGACGAATCACATGATTGGTTAAAGTCCCTCTCTAATACAAAGAAGAAGAAGATGATGCAAGACGTTCCTTGCTTCGATTTGAAAACTGTGATAGGAAATTAGGTAAATTTACTCTGCAAAATGACATTATAAGACATCACCTTATATTTGCGTTATTTTCAATAGTTTACTATTGTTTGAGAATAATGTTTGACAATTGAATTGGAGCGCGGTAAAATTTCCGACAGATTGAGGAAGAAATCATGTGAATCAATCGTGGATTATTCGAGTTATTCGCGTACAAAACGTACGGTTTTTCGTGACGGTCGCAATATTTTAGATTTTCATTTGACACCCTACCCTTGCCGTAAGACGTAGTCTACGTCAAAAAAAACCACGATGAAATTGCCACACTATGAAATTGCTCTAACTTTTTAACCGTTGGGTAGAATTTAATGAAAATTTAGGTGGATTTAGTTCATAGTGCATCATTTACATCCTGCAATTTTTAAAGTCCTGTGATCAAAACTCGTGGAAATGGAGTCGAAAGAACAGCTCGTGCGTGATAAAATCTTGCGCATTCATCACGAGAACAAGGATCTCTCGCATCGTTCCATCGCTAAAACGTTGGGAATCGCGAATTCCACGGTGTCGCGAGTGATTAAGCGGTTCGAGGAACGGTTGACCACCGACCGGAAGCCCAGAAGTGAAGGAAAAAGTATTCCGTACAACACCAAAAATCACAACCGCGTAGTTGGGGCCTTCAACCGAAATCCGAACGCCTTCGTTCAGGATGTGGTTAAGAAGCTGCACCTAAGCCGAAGTTTTGTCCAGAAGGCCAAAACTAAGGCTGGGCTTCGAACGTTCAAGGTACAAAAGGCCCCTAATCGCGACGAGAAGCAGAACAAGTCCGCCAAAACCCGTGCCAGGAAGTTGTACCTCAACATGCTGACGAAAGTTGAATGCTGCATCATGGACGACGAAACATATGTGAAGGCCGACTTCAAACAGATCCCCGGCAACCTGTTTTTCACGGCCAAGGATAAGTTCAGCGTTCCGGAGCATGTCCGCACTCAGAAGATGTCCAAATTTGCGAAGAAATTCCTGGTTTGGCAAGCCATCTGCACGTGCGGGAAGCGGAGTGTACCTTTCGTGACCCAGGACACGATGAACGGACAGGTGTACATAAAAGAGTGCCTCCAGAAGCGGCTGCTTCCTCTCCTGAAGGCCCACAACGTCCCAACAATCTTCTGGCCGGATTTGGCTTCATGCCCCTACTCCAAGGACGTGCTGAAGTGGTATGCGGACAATAAGGTCAATTTCGTGCCGAAAATGTTCAACCCTCCCAACACTCCGGAGCTCCGCCCCATAGAGAAGTACTGGGCGATTATGAAACAACACCTTCTTAAACGACCTAAGGTAGTGAAGACAGTCGAGGAACTGAAGAAAGTATGGGTTTACATGCAAAAAACGGTTGATTCACAGGTTGTGCAGAATCTTATGGCCGGGGTTAAGGCCAAGGTGCGGGCATTTGCGTATGGACTGTAAATAAAATACGAGTTTCTCAATCCCTGAAAATTTGATGGCAATCGGATGAAAACTCGAATTTTGCGAATCAATTTTGTGTGTGGAAATTTCATCGTGGACACCCTTTGGGTAGATTTTCGTGGATATTTGTCGACTCTATAGGGGTTGTTTCTTTTTTTTCTCCTTTTCCTTTCCTTGTTCCGTTCCCCCAAAGTTTGTGTGTGGGGGGGGGGGGGGGGGCGTTGGCTACTGGAACAGGGTGCTGAAAGGCGCAAGTGTTCGAGTTGTTGTTGCTGTTAATGGTTTGCTGTTGCTTTTACTGGACGCTGATTGGCGTAGAAATATTCTGGAACTTGGCGCTGAATGGCGCATATGCTGGTTGATTAATGTTTTCATTCATTTTTTTTTGCGTTTCACTATTTTTGCATTTAGTTTCCATTTAAATGAGTACGATAAAATATATATATTGTAATGAATACTGTCCTTAATGAAATGCTTTTATATTATCCTCTTTTAGTTGCTCTGTGTTATTATTTGTCTAATGGCTAATGAATCAATGATTTGCACTTCGACAAACTGGTGTATTCCTGGCACAGTGATGAAATCCGCGCTTTTTAAAGATAAACTATCCATATGTTGTCTGAATAGTCAAAGTATATGTGCTCGTAAGTTTTGTAAAGTTGAAGATTTACGTAAAATTGCTGAGGTGAGTAATGTCGATATTATTTGTATAAGCGAAACATAGTTGACGGATAGAACGAACAATTCTCTTGTGGCAATTGATGGCTATGGGATAGTAAGACATGAACGGATAGGTCGTATATGGGGTGGTATATAATTATACATAAAGACTGGAATTCGCTTCAATGTAATATCGAAGTCAAACTATGAGATATACAGAATTCGAAGCCACTGAAATTGTTTTGCAAAATGATAAAATTTTATTGACAGCACTCTACAACCCACCTGAAGTTGATTGTACGACATCATTGGAATTTTTGCTTTCGTCTTATGGCTTTAATTATGAACATATTCTTTTATTAGGTGATTTGAACACCAATCTATCAGCAAATTCATCCAGGTCTGAGAGACTTCAAAATGTATTGTTTACGCACTCTCTTCAAAGCTTGGGGAGTGAGCCAACTTTCTTTCATGGAAATGGCTCATCTCAATTGGATTTGATATTGACTAATGACACAATTAAAGTTTTAAGATTTAGTCAAATCGAAGCTCCTGTTCTCTCCAGCCATGATCTACTGTTCGCATCTCTCAATTTCAACTCTAAGCGTCCTCCGAAGACAATTCAGTTTCGTGATTACAATGCCATCGAAGTAGATCTTCTCATAGAAGCTTTTCAATCGAACGACTGGCGATCATTCTATCGAATCAATGATTCGAATCCGCTGGTCGAATTTTTTAAACTCTGGGTGGGGGATTTTACATGACCCCTTTGTCCCGATTCGAACTGTTTCTGATAATAGAAAGTTTAATACTTTTTTGACTCACCCATATGGAGGGGGTTTGTAGATCGAGATTTTTTATTTAAAAAAAGAAAATCTATTCAAAACAACTCTGTCGTTTTTTTTTTTAAAAAGAAAAAAAAAAAAATAAATTTAATTAGTAAAATTTTGCAAAAAACGTAAAAGTCGGGCCTTGCTTGGATCCAAAACTTTTTTAAAAAAATTTGAGAAAAAATAAAAAAAAATTATAAAAAAAAAAAAATCGCTTGTGAAGGAATTATTTTTGGGTTTGTTAAATAAACATTTTTTTTTAATTAATTATTCAACCATAATATGGACGTTATTCCATCGATGTAAATGTTATTAACAGCGACCCCTTCTACTTCAACCAGGTTGAACAATCTGACGTTGTTCACGCAGTGTATTCCATAAAATCAAATGCAATTGTTCTTGATATATTTCGCACAATTATAATTAAGCCAAGAACTCATTTATTCAATTCTTTAATAACAACTAGTATTTTTCCTAATGTGTGGAAGAAATCCAAAATTATACCAATAAAAAGAAGCAGAGTCCAAGCTCATTGGATAACTTACGACCAAAAACTTATTAAAAAGTATATGTGTAGCTTCGCCCGAGGCAAATAAGATGCTAAACCAGCTTCAGTCTGGTTGTCGTTCAAAACATAGTACCAAAACAGCTATGCTGAAGGTGTTAGATAATATCGGCTTGATTCTCGATAATAATCGTCCAGTACTTCTTATTCTTTTGAATTTTTCCAAGGCTTTTGACACTGGTTCCCATCGTGTATTATGTCATAAATTAAAAGCTAGGTTTAGGTTTTCCGATCATGCTGTGAACCTAGTCAAATCACACCTAAAGTCTCGTGCGCAGACTGTATTCAAGAACGAAATTTATTCCGAATTTATTCCTGTCACATCAGGAGTTCCCCAGGGCTCGATTATTGGGCCTCTTCTTTTCTCATTATATATTAATGACCTGGTTGAAATAATAAAAAAATGCAAAATACATTTGTTCGCTGATGACGCACAATTATATTTCGATTCTGAAAATCTGTCTGCTGTAGAAATATCCAGCAAAATAAATGAAGATTTACAAAGAATTCACGAATGGTCTACGTGTAATAGGCTTACTCTTAGTTCTAGAAAAACGAAGGCAATTTTTGTTTCCAATTCTTCATTTCATGTAACATTTAAACCGATATTAAAATTACATCAAGAAATAATTGAATATGTTGAAAGTGCAACGAGTTTAGGCATTCATATTCAATCTAATATTGGGAGGGACAAGAGTGCTATGTTACAATGTGGGAAAATCTACGCTTCTTTGCGTTCTCTCTATGTTTCATCATCGTTTCTCAAAAGTCATACCAAGTAAAAGCTGTTTAAAAGCCTTGTTCTTCCACATTTCATGGCTTGTGACTTTCTTCTAGATGAAATATCTGTTTTCTCATTTAATAAACTACGGGTCGCCTTGAATTCATGCCTACGTTATGTGTTCAACTTAAACAGATACACAAGTGTTTCTCACTTGCAGCATATATTAATTGGCTGCCGATCTGAAAACTTCAGCAAACTAAATTCATGTTTATTTTTACATAGTCTTACGAGTTAAAAAAAAGCCAGACTATTTATACAGCAAATTACAATTTTCACGAAGCAATCGTTCTAAGAAATTTATTCTTCCGCGACATCGAACCTCTAAGTATGGTAATTCATTTTTCGTTCGAGGTGTAGTTCACTGGAATTCTTTATCAAACAATCTTTCCAGCGAAACTTCTTTCATAGCATTTAAGAGAGGATGTATAGAGCATTTCAAGTAATAGAAGTAGTTTAAAAGTTGAATCAATATTGAAGAACAGAAAATTAGTTAAATTTGTAAAGTCTGGAATTGCAGCGCTTATTCTATCAGTGAAATCATTGCAACATTAGAAAGACCTTCAATTCTTAAGTTACGTGGTAGAACTCAAAGGAACAATTTTAAAAGTTCCTTTTTTTTGGTAATTGGTATATTTATTAAGTTGGTTTAATTTTGGAATTGTTTGGGTGGAAATTTTTTAAAATTTTAAAAAATATGGGGGTGTTAAAAACACGGGGAAAAGGGGGAAAAACCAAACCTTAAAATACACAGAAACCAAATTTGTGTGTATGTGTCTTTTTCCGGGGTTAAAAAAAAAAAAAGGACACATTTGTGAAAAGAGAAAAACAAACTAACTGGAAGATTTGCGGGAAATAGCGGGGTTGGTCTGGGGGGGGGTATGAGATTTGTTTATTGGACTCCATTGTCGGTGCTTTTCTTTTTTTGTGGGGGGTTTTTTGGGGGGGGAAAAGAGCAAAAAAATAAAAAATATATGGAGAGACTGTATATATGAAGAAGGGAGGGATTGTGTAAGAGAAGGGGGGGAAGGGGAATAGAGGAGAAAAAATATGAAAAAAATATTCGGAAGGAACTAATTTTGAGCCAGATGATTCGGAAGTATTGGTGCAGGGATACGAAAGCGAACAGGAAACTAATGGAGAAACAACCGCATTGAACATTAAATTCAAGCTTTCAAAGCCAAAACAAGAAACTACTCGTCCAAGAAACTTAACGGTCCAGTCTCTACCATTGTGGCTGCAGCTTCCAAAATCAACCACCAAAAGTTCCGTAAAAATGTATTAACTGAACGAGATGAGAGCAGCCCAAACGAAAACTTATACTCATTTTATAAACTGAAAGTTGCTTCGAACTATCCCAGCACCCCACTGTTCGAAAACGGTTTGTTAGCTTTTACTGCTTACAAACAAAAAATTGAAAAACTTCTTTACCAAAACAGAAGAAAAGCAAGGCTTAAGCAGTAAACAAGCTACCAACTGTTTGACGCGAATTCTTGCGAGAAGTGTTTTCATGTGGTAGTTGACAAACGGTTCAATACCTTACCTGACCAATCAGACTAAGGCCGGTGTTGCCTCTGCTGTACACAGAAGTTGTTTCCATTGTAATCGGTCCATGGCTGAACCTCGCCAGCCTCGCTGTCTGCGGAGGGTCCGCAGGTCGCCTTCTACTTGATCACTCCACCTCGCTCGTTGCGCGCCTCCTCCTCTTCTCGCTTGTGGGGGTTCGTTTTCGAAAATTCTTTGGACCGGGGTGTCCCACGATCTTCTCACGACATGCCCAGCCCATTGTTGGCGATTTTTTTGTGTGGTGTGTACGGGGGGGTTTGTTACACCATTTCGAGATTGCGTCGACAAAATGCTCCGACAATTACTGAAGTCACCATGTAAAGCTAAAACGGTAATAAAAACCATATAGTTCTACTACATCTTCAACCCTTCCTCTACTCGCCACCAATGGATAGTACCATAGAAATGGAGTCATCTCTCTCTAGCAACAATTGGCAAAAATCGTTTCAATAGAACGGCAATTGTACTTTTGATTCCTAGCGTGTGGTTCGCAATTGGCTACATTGCGATTAAACCTCCTAAGAAGTGGGCAGAAGTGCATGCTAATTTTAATGGTGGGCTTGCGGCCGAATATGTAGTAATTATTGCTTGATCAATTGTTACGGATTAAGAGGTAAATGACGATGTTTCAGCACCTCAATACCATAACACTGATAGATTCCTTCCCGATTAAGGAAAACGGACGTCTTTTCACCAGACCACGTGCAGGGCGGCTGGAGAATTCCGCCAGATAGTTCCTTGCATGCACTTTTGAAACCCGAGGCATATCCACGCATTCCACACAAGACATCGCCATTGCCATTGTTTCATGAGCACAATCAACCGGGACGTACTATTAGGTAACAATACGGTAACAATGGAAATTTGAATCGCTTAAAACCACTAACATTTTACAGCGATCGCAATCGTTTCTGACCCAGAATAGCGGCAAGCTGAACAGCCGAAGCGAAGAGGCCTTCAACAGGTAAAACAAATCATCAGCAAGTTGGATGGCAGACACGATGGCTAACGTGATGTTACCTCAATAGAGGGCCTTTATTTACAGGCTCGGTCATCCTCACACGGCGCGTGCGGTGGTGGAATTCGGTCTTGCTGACATTCCCGGACCTGGTCACCTCGTCGCATCTGGGCATCGCGAAACATTTGAGTGGCAAGACGACGACATTCCCTCGAAGCTATCTGACGGCAAGGCGAGATTCGCATCTGTGGTGTGACGAGTAGAGACGGCGCAACCAGACGTCGTCGTGCGACAGAGGCCGGAGTAGCGTGCAACGAGTGCACCTCGTGCGACGGTAGTAAATCTGCGACGGTTGCACTCTGTGCAACACAGGAGAGTGACGCGACCCTGAAACATCATCGTCGTAGCACGACAGAGGCCCGAGTGGAGTGTGACGATAGTATCTCTGCGAGAGATGCATGCGGTGCAACAGAGAGGAGTGACGCGATGCTAATTCTTCGAGACAACATTCTCGCGCAATAGACCACGGTGCATCGGCACAACAGCAAGCAGCATGCAGCATAACGGGGCCCCCAACGACACGAAGAGCGAAGAACGAGATGATTAATGTATGTACTTAGAGTAAGCTTGCATGAGATGCAAATTATACAGTTAAGCAGAAAATTTCTTGAACTATAGTTTTGTAGTTGAGCTATTTGAATGAAGATTCCTTGATCTCATTCCCGGATATCGCTTGCTAACACACCATCTTGACGTGTTTAGCCGGCCGGTCTGAGTAAGAGTTTTGAGTGGTGTGAGCACACCGAGGTACCACTTTCCTGTTCGTGGTACCAATGACGATATTAGCACTGTAGAATTGACTTTTGTTGCCCTTGTTTCATTGTCACTGCCCTTGAGCATCCGACAGTTATCCAACGAAATCGGAAATTGTCACAGGTTCTCCCAGCAACTGGTGCAATTCGTGGTTCATTCGCCTCCTCCACGTTCCGTCTTCCATCTGCACTCCACCGTAGATCGTACGCAGCACCTTCCGTTCAAAGACTCCAAGGGCGCGTTGGTCCTCCACTAGCAATGTCCATGTTTCGTGACCGTAGAGAACTACCGGTCTAATTAATGTCTTGCAATGGTAAACTTTGTGGTTCAGCGAACTTTGTTCGATCTTAGCGTCCTTCGGAGTCCAAGGTAACGGTTCAATACTCTGATCAATTGTTTTCTATGATAAGTAAAATTTAGTTTGAAAACTGCTGCAAGCCGTAAAACTATGCCACATGGCAAGCGAAATCGTAAAGCTGTTCGAATGAATTTGTCTCTATAAGCTACAACTTAAAAAAACGTTCAGAATGTATCCTATGAAACTAGCTTTGTACAAACAGTCATTTTATTTTTCGTCAAACTACCAAGTCTATTATGCACATCGTGTGATTCGGACGAGAAGATAGAATCAAGTGGAGTGATCTTACATGGGGTAAACAACCCAGCCTGCAACACGAATAAGGCCCGATGCACACGTGCGGTTTCCTCGCGGCGGGACCGCTACGGTTACGCACAGCTGTTTGCTTCTGGCGATGGCAACGCATTTAATGACCGGGTTTCCGATTTTGCCGATGGCAACAATTAATTTGATGACAGTTGATTTCTTCGCCTCTAGCGATCTAGCTAACTCGGTGAGTGAGTAGTTCTAGATGTGCAAGCGAGATTTAAATGCATTGCTTCTCTTGCTTAGCCGCCAATTTGGTAACTGAAAAGCAAATGCCAAAACCAAAATAGAGACAACCGTCCCTATGAGTAGTGCTTATGTGTTTTAATTGGGCCAAATTCTAATCGAAACACCCTTCAATATTGATCCAGAATTCCAGAAACAGACTTCTTAAGCTTCGAAAACAACGTTGCACTACCGAAGCAATTGAAGCACTCACAACATTCGTAAACATCAGCTTATGTAAAACTTATGCTTGATTTCATGAAAGGTTACGACCTCCATCTAAAAATATCCAGCAGATCAACAATGAACTTTTACCCGACGCAGATCCATTCAATCATCTCCAAACGTATGTACGTACATTTCGTTTTGACGCCCTCTCCTGACTTTTCCATCGTCCACTCTCTTCTCAAACTTTGCCATTATTTAAATAATAATAATTCCATCGTGAATTCGAGCCATTATCGATCGAAGCAGGGTGCGCTTCGAAACTTTCCCGGAACTTAAATGGAGTGGGATATTCGCTAATCAAATTTTGCTCCCCGGTCCATCAGCAGTCACGATTTGGACAGAAGTTTTCGTTTCTTCAGCTGAAGAGGCACAACTTTTGCTCGGTGGGTTTCATGCGTCAAAGCACATCATCTTGGCAGAGGGAAAGAAAAACAAGTTTCATTCATTCATACGCCAGATGTTTATTCATAGCTTGGCCGTGGTCCTCGTGATGAATTGGATTATGTTCCGGTGCACCCCAAGCAAAGTTTAACATCGATATCAAAGTTTGATTGATTGACTCATTTCGTGGAAGTAATATCTTGCAATTATTTCAACAACAGGTGTGTTTATGACCGGAGAAAACAACGTTTTTTCTTTGTCTGTGTTCGCTCACACATCGAGTAATCTGATCCCGTTTCAAACAAGGTCCGTTTTTCGCGGAAGCTTTGAAGTCGAGAAATCGCCTTGCTGCTTCAACTTTCTATCCTGGATCAAAGCCAGTTCATTATTTACAGTAACTTGAGTGGAACAAGTTCGCTGGTTCTTAGCAAACAAACCGACCGCCTCTCGACATCACACGGTGCAATGGGTGAACTTCTTGGGAACGGTTGTTAAAGTTATGCCAGTTCAACGTTACGAATATTCAAGCACCTGTCTGAATGTGTGGTTTCGCTCCGTGTAGGTATATCATGTCACAGAAAGCTCTTCGCTGCGGTTCCACGGAATGCACCACAAAGTGAATCCCGGGATCGTGTGGCCGTGTTTGTACGTTTTAAGAGCAAAGTTTTTCACGCTTTTTCTACCCCGACGATAGTTTGCATCCTCGGTTACGCCGGAACAAGTTAACCGAAAGAAACGTGCACAAATTAACAGGGTTGCCGGGTGCCATGGAACGGGTCGATGTTGAACGACAGGTGAAAGGATTTTGTTGACAATAATTGTCTTTAGCCCGGTTCCAATCAGTATTTCTGGCATTTGAACCCCAAAGTCTTCACACTGTTTTTGGGAGAACAATGAATCGTTTTGTTTTAAGATCTCGCATCCACAATTCTGGCAACAGGAGCTCCACGTTCCCGTTCACACCAAGTGGAATTCAAAATCAAATGCAACCCGCGCGACACGTTCAACTATTTGCCAAGAAAAAACCAACTTCAAACAAATAAACAACTGCAACTTTATATTTCAACGGGGATGACGTCGGTGACCGTGGCGTCGGAGCATAAGCAGAAAAATCCCGTGAATGGCACACATTCACAATCTCGCAGTAAGAAATAATACAGTGCAAATAAAATTACAACCTCCCTGCGGGTCTTGAAAATGCTCTCCTGGTCGAATGGAAGTGTTTGGAATATGTTGGGGCCACCAGAGGAGTGCAGAAAAGAAGAAAAAATAGAGTAAATTTGCATGATTCGTCGTTTGGATCCCGTAGTATGCCAGTCCAAGAGGATTAAGTCGGAGGAAAACAGAACAAAAAAAAAAGCTTAAACATCCAATGGAGCAAACCGCAGTTGCATTTGCTTCTGAAGTCGTACTGAGTTGCATTGCTCTAGAAAAACCGTGCTCTTCAAAAATGTTTGGTGAAGTTCTTTTGCGTTCTTTTTGAATAAACTTTAAACTATTTAAACACCCTCACCACACCGATGCAACCCGCGAGCTCCCATCGGTTTGTTTCATAAGAGTTTTTTGTTCTCACATGTATGGGAATGCGAATATGTATGTACTTAGTATCAAAGGGTGTTGGAATAATAAAATTGTTGACTTTGGCTTCTTGGATCCCTTCGAGGAGTTACTGGCTTTCTTTGTAACTTTTTACAATTTGTCAATGTGCAAGTCTCGTGAACTGCTCGGTTTGTGTGAGAATTTAGTATACATTTGGGGCAAAATTCGCATTGAGTAATATATCATCTTTTTTTCAATTGGATATTGGAATGTTGAAGTGTAGTGAACCAATCTAAGCAAACTAATGTTTTTGAAAAGGTACTACCTACGCCAAACCCCTAGCAGCCTAGTCTGTTGATTCCCAAGAAACGAGAAGCACATAGTTTTCACTATAGACACTCAAGTAATAGACCGGCCAACGTGAATCTGGCACAGTTGATGTATCCAAAACAACTGTCAAATCGTATGGAAAATGTTCGTTTTGGATACAACATGGCGGCACGTTGGCAGGTCTATTACTGGAGTGTCTATTGTTTTTATTAGTTAATAACGGGGGGGGAGAAAAAAATACTACAAATATAATGTATGGGAATCGATTTTGGGTATGGGAGTTAACATTTCACAAAAATAAAAAATAAACAAGTGGGGTGTGTGTAAGTTTGTGTTTGTTGTGTTTTGGTTGTATATGTGTGCGGTGGCGTGGCTTGTGGCGGTGGGGGGAAATTTTTCACAAATCAGTTAAGTTTAGCTCGTTTCGCTTTTTGCATGTGGTCACGAGCTGTCGCAGGCATTTCAAAGTTGTTCAACTTGAAGTGTTTAGTTAAATACGGTGGCCGAAATAGCAGGAACTATCCGGAATTAAGTTTTTTTTGCGTTTTCCCAGTAATAATATTACATGATCCAAATGGATAGAATTCTGTCGGCTGGGCTCTGAGACAATCGAAATTAAACCAAGTTCGCGAGTCGGTCGCGTTATTTGAAAATGTTAGTTCTTATATAGGTATTTGATTATAATAACAGTGCTATAATCTGCTTTAATTAACGTTCTGTAAGTTTATTTTGTAAGGCTTGTTTCCGCTAGCGTAATCATGCAAATAAAAAATGATGTTCCATCAATTGATGCATTTGTTGCCTTTGGATAGCTAGCCGCTATAAAGCGATAGAATGTTGGATTTCTATAAATCTCGGAGTGGATCCCGAATTAATGCCACCTGAAGACGAAGTAGATGATGAGGATTTTGAGGCGCATCAAGAAGCCGTCGGGACCGAATCAGCTCCTTTTGATGAACAGTTCGAAGCAAAATCGGAATTCAGAGGAACATTGGTTCAAGAGGACAGGGAGATTAATTAAAGCTGTTCAGGTAATAATCTTAATGACCATATTAATCCTCACATTAAACTTTCTAATAGAACTTATAATTAAAATTTATATTAAAAATAATGATAATAATTAGAATAATGGTAATAATAACAAAAACAAAAATAATAACTGCAAAAGCAATGATAGTAATAAAAATACTTATTCTAATAAAAATCATCACAAAGAAACAAATTAAATTCATCATATATTTACTATTGATATGATGATTGTTCATATTGTTATATAACAATAACAGTGAAAAAAATGTAATCAAAGTTACAAAAATAAAAACAATTAAAATAAGTGTAAGACAATATATAATAAAAATAAGTGTAAGAAATAAGAATTCCTAATATACTTAATAAAATAAGAATGAATGTTTTATTATTATTATTCTATGATTATATATTATTGATATTCTTATAATGATAGTAATAATTTTAATTATACCTTATATAAAAATAAAAATAATCAAAATAGTAATAATAACCATATGAGGAATATAAATAATAATCGTTATACGTATTACCATTAACCGTTTACCCATATTAGTTTCAATCATAATAATTATTCTATTGTAAGCCAACATAAAAATTATAATGAGATATATTTTGATCTTTTTTTTTTCAAAAATAGTGTTATCGTTTACTTTTTAAATACTAACGATGAATTAATAATAATAATTTTTATTACCAGAATTGACTTGTCAGTATTATAACCATTGTTATAATAATTGTTTATATTATAAATTGATTAATAATTATAATAAAAAACATATTAATATTGTTGTAATAATCATCTCTTGTTATAATAAACGTTATTTATATTATTATGACTTTTGCAAAAATAAGGGTTTTGATTATGATTTTATTCATACTTTTATTAAAACAATGTTAATGATAATAAAATGATCAGAATAATATTTATGTAATGACAATATCATTATTATCATGAAAATCTTTTTCATAATTAACAACAATAATTAAAAAACGTATAACAGGTTAAAAAACAGAATTAACATAACACTCATAACAATCATATAATCATTATCATAATAAACGTAATCAAATCAATAAAATTTTGATGAAAATCATAAAATCATCATTATTCAATCATATTGATTAATTAAATATTAACTTTAATTTTATTAATCAAAATAATAATATAAATAATAGTTTTTATAATTATAAGAATTGTAAAAATATTTAAAAGGGTAATTATTAAAATACGAATCATAATAGCAATAAATATAATATTCATTACTAATCATATTTCGACTTATGATTGTTATAAAAATATTCATTATCATTATTAAAATTAAAATATATATTAAAACAACCAAAATATGCTATATGATAATAAAAAAATAATTAATAAAATAAAATAATACGCATAGTCCAAATAATCACCAAACGATATTCATTATTTTTGTTACAATAAAATCCTTATCATAATAATTATCACATTAATAACAGTAATAATAAAAATAATAATAATTAAAATTATAATTTTTGTAAAAAAAATTCATATAAAAGTAGGCTTAAAATACAAATAATATATTATTCTAAATATAATTATTATATATATATATATAATTATTTTTGTTACAATAATAATGCTGATAATAATAATAATATTTAAAATTATTCATTTTGTAAAATTTGTTCTCATAAAAATAGTCTTAATAAAATAAAAGTCTTAATAAAATTTTTTATTATTAATATTATGGTAATTGCTTATGTTTCAATATGAATAATTATTATAATTAAGTTAGTAATAAAATGATTTGAATAATAGCTTTCGTCAGTATTCCATGTCGAATGATTTCAATACTTCCAGTTTTGTGTGAAGTCAGAGTAACGAAGATCCATTAACTTTCACCATAAGTAGGAACCGCGGGAGGGGCTACAATGCAATAATATTACAGAATGCCACAATGTCTAATCCCAAAACTAATCCAATTGGATTTTAACCAACAGGTTATTAAACTGAATAAAAAATTTAAATAAACAAAAATCTAAATACCCGACTGATTTATTAACAAAAATGTAGAGCATGTTGGAAATAAACATATTTATTTTCAGGGGTCTATTTAAAATCCAAAAATATTCCCATATATTTTTAAAACGAATAATTTTAAATCAAACATTGACGTAACGCTAATTTTTACATATAATACGTTTGCAATAGATTAAACATTTATGTGTGGCCAGAACAAACAAAAGTGTACGTTTGAATTGACCTAAATTTATTTGCTTTGACGATAGTTTTCTTCGCATGTAGTTTCCATAGTACATCTCTTTTCGTTTAATAAAAATTTATAGTTTAAAATTTATTTCATGATCAAAATAATCAAGTTTTTTTTAAGATGTCTCAAATTATCGATACTTTTGAAAACACCCTCATAAATTTCTGGTGTTTTTTTTCTTCTTGTATTGTTTTGGGTGGAGAAAAAAAATATCTCTCGAGAAAAAAAAAAAGAACAAATTAATAAAAAAAAATACTTTCCACTCAGGGATGCCACATATACAGATTTATCTGTAATCATACAGATTTTTCGAAGTTTTCGGATACAGAATTCTGTATATACAGATTACAGATTTATAAAAAAAAACGATTTTACAGATTTTTGAAAAATCCTCCCTTTCGTTGCATTTTTTAATGTGTAAATATCCATATTTGGAAATCTCAATGATCCGCCTACAGAGTTTGTCAGATGTTTATCAACCGGAAGAATGGCTGCTTCGAATGCATCAATCAAATTAATCTCGGTGGACAACATCCATTTCAATTCTGTGTTCGAACTTCATAAGCATCGGTTAAGTCCCCTTTGGTAGATAGCATCAATCTTTACAATCAACAGGTGTGTTCTTGTATGTCCTTACTACAGAATAACTTGATAAACCCACTAGAAATTATGCAACCGCAGGTCCTCAATGATAACAGGGGGATGGACAATTTGCAGTAGTCAGTCCAAGTAAACTCGGTGGACAGGATTCATCTCAAGAATTAGCTGGTATGGGCTATTGCTTTTCATGTCTGATTAGAATACTTTGATTCTATGGTTTCATGTTTAACCATGTTATTGCATTGGTAGCGATCAATGCGCACATTAAATTTATAATCTTATTTCACAGATTTAGGGTAGTTTTTTTATTTAGTTGAAACAATAAAGATTAAACCAACGAACTGATTTGAATAAAGATATATTTTGCTTCAAGCGGAGCTCTGCGTTATTCGAAATATTTTTAAGAATTGATTCTATTGAAAATGTCATTATCTACCATAAGAAAATATTTCGTTGATATACCACCGGGTGTTGTTTTCAGTGTGTATTATGAGATTCTTGGAACTGTTAATTATATTTATAGAAGCTCTGAGATTTCACAGGAGAATATGTAAAGTTTTCGTTTACAGATCAACTTCCGTATTTTTTCACAGAATTCTGTGATCTCTACACACCAAATCCTAATTTTGCTATTAAGTAAAAAAAAATACGGTTTTGATCAGTAAATTAGAACTTTTACTTAATGATCTGTAAAATTTCTTCAATTTATAGATATCCGTCAAAGAACTGCATGTTTTTAGCAAATCGTTTTAAAATTTAAATGTACTTTGTAAAGAAATGAACTATAATTGAAAATACGCAATTTTGTAAACGCTTTACCGATTTTCAGTAAAACCATAATAAATACTGACGCAAAATGTGAAAATTACTGGAATTCAGTAATCTTTACTGAACGCGAGTGTGTAAATCACGCCTGTCAAACCTCTGCCATTTTCGCGTGCTCAAGCTGATCAAAATATTTTTTTTTTTCTTTCCATTGATTTTTTGAACAAGTTAAACGCATCAGACTTATTTGCTAGCGTTCAAACGTAGGCAACAACAGATGTTTCTAAAATCTTTAGCTGTCAATGATCCTCAACCAACTGCTTAATGCATCGGAAGGCATGACGTCGTTCACTGTATTGTGTCAACAAAACTGTCTGCGTCGATGAGCCATTCATGTATATCCCCATAATCCAAACCTTGCAGCTATTATTTCGGAATCCTGAGACCAGTTCTCTTCAGGCGCTTGAGAATACAGCTCATCCACAGACTAACTCTAAGACCAGTAGGTCCAGAACAAATATGATTTTTTTCTTGGCTCAGTCAGTACTAGCACATCAGTCCCAAGCTCGGTCCCAAGCTTAATAATACGCCCCTAATAATGAACTCACACGAACACACTCTCAAATATTCTGTCATAATAACACAGCAAATCAAAACAAGGGCGCAAATATGTAAAGTTAGATGCTGGCTTCAAGGTGTACTTCGGAACAAAGGGTTCTACAACAGTGAACCAATTTGAAATCGCTAGTTGCATATTGATTGTTGGCTCATCTTTCACAGGAATCTTTTATGAGAAAAATGATTATATAAAAAAAACCACCCGCTTTATGCGTTTAAAAGAGCAAGAAAAAACAAAATTTCAATTGATGATTTTTAGATTTAACCGAAATTCAGTATTGATTGATATTCAGTAATTTTTGGTAGTTATCGTGCTTTCAATTTCAAAGTTTTTTACTGCACTCAGTTGCACAGTTTTTTACTTCCACCTGAACACGTAACCAAATCTTCTTCAGTTAAATCAGGTGAACATTACGTGTCCAGTTAATTGTACGTGAAAAATCACGTAACATTTATGTGATTTTCACGTAGAATGTGAATTTACGCGGAAATCACGTAGCTCTTACGTTAATTCCACGTGTTTATTACTGATTATGTAAGTTTCACGTGAAAACAACGTGTCGATTTTTTGGAGTGTGTATATTTTACTGATTTTCCATGTCGATTATTAAGTTTTTCAGTAATTTTTTTTACCAAAAATCTTTCGTGAATCGACCAATATTTCAATCACATACAACAAACCTTGTTAACCAGCTCACGTTTAGTCACGCATTTATGGAAGATGATTGGGTGTTGTTGGAACCGCTGGGAAGAGAGAGGGGTGTAAAACTGTTTCATTATTGTTATCAAACTGCTAGTGGCTTTTTTTTTGTCTGAAGATAGTTGATTAACCTCTGTTAAAAAATGTTGCTGCTGAATCATTCTTTCATACTTTATTGTGTGTATTGTGTGAGATGTCCAACAGTTCGATCTGATTTGTTAGATAAACAGTTTCGTTTGAATCGTAAGCCATATGACATGACTCTTAGTAGTTTGGTAAAACTGGAGTATCTATCAACCATTTCATAGTTCCGTTCTTCTACCACTGCTAGTGGTCGTTGATCAACCAACACTATAACAGTTTTTACTGATTTCCGCATCCCGCGCTCCTCCAGTAGGGAGTGGACCAGTCCATCAAATTGTAGCTTCTGCTAATTTCTTAACTGAAGCACTCCTTGAGACTAGATCTTCAGGGAATTCCTTAGAGCAAATAATGGCTAGGTATAGAGTTAGTTCAATGAGTGCGGCGAAGAATTTAATCGCGTAAAGCATTTGGTTCAAATGTGATGCACGCAAAGTTATTTTTCCACCTGATTTAAACCAGGCACCAAATAGTGGTTAAATTGACAATACAGATTATTTTACAGATTTTCAACAGCCGGATACAGATAAAAAATATATTAGGATGTGAAAATACAGATTGACCATGAAAAAAATGTGGCAACACTGTTTTTTTTTTTTTTTTTTTATTTGGAAAACCCTTCGTGGTCTGGGCCAAAACTTTCTAAAGTGTTGGGTTTCCCCCGAAATACCGCGTGGCGTGTTTTGAGAAAGTACAGAGAAACTTTGTCGACGGATCGCAAGCCTCAAAGCAAGCGTCGGACGGGTACTGTCAACCGTCAACTGCGGAACAAAGTCATCAAGAATAATCAGGCAAACCCCAGCATCTAAGACCGCGATTTGGCCAAAAAGTTTCGCGCCGCACGCAGTACAGTGCAACGGATGCGTCTCCGGGAAGGCTTCAAGTCATACCGTACCTGTAGACAACCAAATAGGGATCAAAAGGAGAACAATGTGGCCAGAATCCGTGCCAGAAAACTGTATGATCATGTGTTGACAAAATTCAATGTCTGTCTCCTCATGGATGATGAAAGGCCGATTTCAAACAGCTACCGGGACAAAAATTTTACTTGGCTCCGGCTCGGAGAGATGTTCCTGCCAATTTCAAGTTCGTGTTTGCAGATAAATTTGCACGTTAATACGTGATATGGCAAGGCATCTGTAGCTGTGGTAGGAAGACCAAGGTTTTCATCACTGATAAGACATTTAATTCAGAGCTGTACAGAACGGAATATCTCCAAAAGCGAATATTGCCATTCATCAGATCCCACAATGAACCTGTCATGTTTTGGCCAGATCTTGCAAGCTGTCATTACAGTAAAACAGTGCTACAGTGGTATGAAACCAACGGGATTCAGTTTATACCGAAAGAACTCAACCCACCAAACTGTCCCCAGCTCAGACCGATCGAGAGATTTGGGGCTATTGTGAAGAGGAAGCTGAAGGTGAATGGCAGTGTCGTCAAAAGCATCAATGAATTGAGAACCAAGTGAAATAAGATTGCCAAAACGATGGATGAGAATAATGTGCGCCGGTTGATGAAATCAAGATGATTAATTTTTTCCCCCTCCTAAGTTCGCATAAAGTCGAACATTTAAGTTAAAACAGAATACTATTTTGTTAATGCACATCCGAAATTTTTCTATGTGAACAGTTAGCTCATAAAGTGTGACTATTTCTGTATATCTAGGATGCATTACTTGGAATATCGATTCGATTTAGCCAAACTATGGTCATTTGATGATCGTGAAGGTATTCGTCAGCTTAACCTACGAAATCATGATAGCTAAAAAATGTGAATCTGAAAAATCCAGAAAAGTACTGGATGGAATACTTCAAACGCTTCCGATCAAGGAAAGTTACAGCTTAGCGAGTTGAAAATACGATTTTTTCCATTTTTACGTGTATTAGGAACTTTCTGCAATGTGGAAAGCAACTCTAAGAAATAGGCTGAAATTGATAAGTTGGTATCGTGACTTACTTAATGCAACAGAGAACGTTCCACACACCAAATAACAAAAACATTCATATCTTCCGCCTGGTCACCTGAGGAAGAATTATGAAGAACGCAATAATCGCTCTAAACGATTAAAAATTTGCACATTTTTGAAAGTGTGATGAATCCGCGTTACAAACGTTGCGTTATGTTACGGCTGACGGAAGTAAAGCCTGTCCAAGTTAAATTTCGGACACTTTTTGTTCAACGCAGCTTTTGAATTAGTTATTTCACGGATCGCTGAAAAGTTTCACTTATATGACAGCTGAGACTCACCATTTTATTTGGTGGTTTACATTCCTGTAACATTCAGTAAAATGGCGTCGAGTGGAAGTGCGCAAACGCGTTTTGTTCGAGAGGCAGCAAAATCCATATTTATCGGTACGTGATCTTGCCAAGAAACTAAAACTACCGAAAAGTATCGTGTTTTGTGTTTGCAAATCATTTGACCAGCGCTTAACTGTGGATCGGAAGGTTGAATCGAAAAGTATGCTCCCGACAAATGGACAAGAAGGTGGTAGCCATTTTTGAGAAAAATCCCAATCTCTCTTTGCGAAATGTGGCTCGCAAATTTGAGAGCCAAAATCATACATACAAAAAAAGTGAAGCAAAGGCAAGGACTGAAGGCGTACAAAGTGAAAAAGGACTGTCCAGAAAGGAATCTGGGCTGCCTGGTTCCATGTTGCTAGGATATGACACAGCCAATACTGAAGGTGAGAAATGCAACCTTTTTGCCCGACGTTTTAGGCAAGTGTTCAACGATTTCTCCACCTTGCCGACACAAGTGATGGACGCTACTATGGGGTTGCCTCACGACGTGGTCAATTTCGATTTTCCACGCATTATTGAAGACATGATGATGACTGCAATACGCAAACTGAAGCTCTCGTTTGTCACTGGTCCTGATGGCATCCCATCATCAGTTTTAAAACGATGTGCAGTCAGTCTTTGCCTTCCCCTTGCAAGGATCTTCCAGCTTTCGGCCCAGCAAAGTGAGTTTCCCACACGCTGGAAGCACTCGTATATATTTCCGATCCATTAAAAAGGAGATAAACGGGACATTGTCAATTACCGTGGTATCACCTCACTGTATTCGGAATTATTATAAACGGTTCCTTGTTTGAGTGCTGTAAAAATTACATCGATTATGATCAACACGGCTTTTATCCGAAACGATCCACGAACCTGGTTCAGTTTACTTCTAAATGCCTGCGTTGTATCGATTCTGGTTGATGCTGCGTACATGGATCTGAAGGCTGCGTTTGATACGGTGGATCATGAAATTCTGCTTGCTAAGCTGAACATACTCGGCATATCATCTGCCGCTGTGGATTGGTTCTGGTCTTACTTGGTGAATCGCTCAGTGTGGGTTAAGATAGTTACGTCGGAGTCTGAAGCTTTCACGAATAATTCGGGAGTTCCGCAAGGCAGCAACCTTGGTCCACTGCTTTTCTCGATCTTCATAAACGATGTCATTTTGCTATCACCACTCGGGTCCCACCTCTTCTACGCAGACGATTCTAAAATTTACAAAACTATAAAATGTCTATCAAACTGTTTCTACTTGCAGCATATGTTGTGTATTTTCGCCGATTAGTGCTCAAGCAATCTGATGGGCTTAAGCATCGAAAAATGCAACATAATATCATATCACCGGAAAAACGCACCAATCATCTTCGACTATGTCCTTTCTGGGCAATCGCTCACTCGCGTTCAACATATCAAGGATCTCGGAGTTATTCTGGATAATGGACTGACATTCAGATTTCACTACAACGACATTGTGTCCAGAGCTAATCGTCAGTTGGGCTTTATTTTTAAAATTGCTGACGAGTTTCGCGATCCGCTCTGCTTCAGGTCACTTTATTGCTCACTTGTACGTTCCATACTGGAATCATGTGCTATTGTATGGTGCCCTTTCCAGGCCATATGGATCACCAGAATCGAAGCAGTTTAACGAAAGTTCGTAAGATACGCTCTCCGCTTTCTCAGGTGGCGTGATCCTACGAACCTGCCTCCGTATGAAGGCATTGCCGTCTGCTTAATATCGAACCACTTGAGGTGACACGAAAGGCCGCTCAGGCTTTCTTTGTTGGGAAGCTGTTCAGGGGCGAAATTGACTGTCCGGCACTGCTGTTACAGTTGAATTTGTACGCTCCCGAGAGAACTCTTCGTCAACGTGTATTTTTGCATCTTGAGCCACAGAACAACAACTATGCACTTCACGAACCAATTCGAGTAATCAGCCAGCGTTTCAACGAGATCTTCAATATGTTTGACTTCAACTTATCTGCTGGCGAGTTTCGTCATCGGCTACTTGACTCGTTCCATACTTCGGGCCGTAACCAAGTAGTTTCCCAACAAACATCGGTGTTGAATTAGAGCTTGTTCAAACAAATTTGGAGAAGCTATTCAGCTATTCTAGAAGAAACAGTTGAATAGCTTCTCCAAATTTTCTTGAACAAGCTCTAATTCAACACCGATGTTTGTTGGGTTAAGTTTTTTTTTTATTCATTTTGACATTTGTTGTCAGGTGAATTATTGTGTTAAATAAAAATGAAACTGAAATTTCTGCATAACTCGAGAACTAATGAAGCAAAGGGAACCAAATTTAGCATGTGGGAATTTTGAAGGCAATTAATGTTTCTACGATAGTTTTAGAAGAAGATAGATAGTTGAAGTTTTAGATAGATAGTTGAAGTTTTAGATTCCTCCTCTCTCTGGTAGGAGGAGGGGGCTCCCATACAAAAGAAACACAAGTTCCTTCATAACTCGAGAACTTATCAAGTTACTGGACCAAATTTGGCATGTGGAGGTTTTTGAAGGCAAGAAATGTTTCTATTGTGGTTTGAAACCCCTCCGCCCTCTGAAAGAGGGGTCTTCCATACAAATGAAACACGAATTTCTGCATAACTCTAGAACAAATCAAGCATATGAAACCAAGCTTAGCAGGTGGAGGTTTTTGAAGAAGAAAAATATTTCTATGATGGTTTGAGACCCCTCCTCCTTCTGGAAGGGGAGACTCCCATACAAATGAAACAATTTTTTTAGCATAAACTAGTGAGCCAATGAAGCAAATGAAACCAAATTTGGCATGTTGAAGTTTTTGAAGGCAAGAAATGTTTCTATGGCAGTTCAAGACCCCTCCCGTATGATAGTTGGGGGTTCCCATATCAATTAAACACAAATTTCTGCATAACTCCAGAGCTAATCAAGTTAATGAAACCACATTTGGCATCTGGGGGTTTTTGAAGGCAGGATTTCTATTTATCTATATAAATAAAAATGAGTTGGGGTTTCCTTTGTCACGATTTAACTCGGAGACTGCTGAGCCGATCGGCGTGAAAATTTGTATGCAGGGTTTTTTGGGGCCGGAGAAGTTTCTTAAGATAGTAAGAGACCCCTCCTTCTTCTGAAAAGGGGGGCTCCCATACAAATGAAACACATATTTCTGCATAACTCGAGAACTGATCATGCAAAGGAACCCAAATTAAGCATGCAGAAGTTTTTGGAAGCAAAAAATGTTTCTATGTTAGTTTAAGACCCCCCCCCCCCCTTTAAAAAAAGGGAGGCTCCCATACAAATGAAACAAAAGTTTCTGCATATTTCAAGAACTAATCAAGCAAATGGAACCAAATTTGGCATGTGGGGTTTTCTGGTGGCAAAACATGTTTTTATGGTGGTTTGAGACCCCTCCCCTCTCCTAGAAGGGGTGCTGTCATAAAAATGAAACTGAAATTTCTTCATAACTCTAGATCTAATAAAGCAAATGGAACCAAATTTGGCTTGCGGGGATTTTAAAGGCGATAAATGTATCTACATTAGTTTGAGACCCCTCTTCTCTCGCTGGAGGGGGGGGGGCGGTCTCCATACAAATGAAACACAAGTTTCTGCAGAACTCTAGAACTAATCAAGTAAATGGAACCAAATTTGGCATGTGGAGGTTTTCGAAGGCAAGAAATATTTCTATTGTGATTTGAGACTCCTCCGCTCACTGAAAGAGGGGTCTCTCATACAAATGAAACACGAATTTCTGCATAACTCGAGAACAAATCAAGCAAATGGAACCAAATTTGGCATGTGGGGGATTTTGAAGGCAATAATTGTATGGTGGTTTGAGAAACTACCCCCCTCTGGAAAGGAGGGCTCCCATACAAATGAAACAAAAATTTCTACCAAAAATGAGAATTATCTAGGTTACTTAAACACGTGTATTTCTCTGGTAAGAAACATGTTTTGATAGAAGTTTGAACCCCAGCTTATTCAAGAAAAAAAAACTCATTTTGAAACAAAAAAAAAAAAACATAAATGTGCCAGTTATATTAAATTTTCCTTCATTAAGTTGCAAGCGTAGCAGCGCAAAATGAATTTCTGGCTGACTGTCTGACTGTCTGACCCTTATAGATTTGGAAAGTTCTGAACCGACCAGCGTGAACATTTGTATGCAGGGGTATTTGGGGCTGGGGAAGGTTCTTATGATTGTTTGAGACCTCTTCTCTCTCATGAAGGGGGGGCTTTTATACAAATGAAACAAGAATTTCTGCATAACTCGAGAACTACTCAAGCACATGGAGCCAAATTTGGCATGTCGGGGGTTTTGAAGGCAATGATTTTTATGGTGGTTTGAGAAACCACCCCCTCTGGAAAGGAGGGCTCCCATGCAAATGAAACAAAAATTTCTACCAAACATGAGAATTATCCAGGTTTCTAAAACACATAACGTGTATTTCTCGGGTAAGAAGTATGTTATGATAGAAGTTTGAACCCCTGCTTAGTCAAACGTGCCAGTTCTATTAAATTTTCCTTCATTTAGTTGCAAGCGTAGTAGCGCTCACACCGGGTTCAGCTGGTTATTTTGATAAAAGAACATCTGCGTTTAGCAATAAAAATCACTAAGTCATGAAAGGCAATAACTCTCTGACATTTCCACACATCGGGTGTCCACGGACCATCAGAGATGATCATCAGACATAATATTTTCCGCTTTGCTGGGTCCGTTTTTTTTTTAGCATTTATGATCCATTAAAGTTCCACGAACAGCATTGACGAACAACATCGTTATGATGATGATGAGTTTTTATTTGTTCACGAATAATTCCCTCGTCTATTCCGTCGGGAAATATGTACAAAAATAGCGTTAAGCATCCGTATTTTGGTATTCACGGAACGGCTTCTAGGTAGACGGAAAAGTGTTCAGTCAAAAAAAAAAGGCATATGCTCCCACCCACGACTATTCTCATATATATTAATGACAGCGGAATTCTATTTTACTTGCTGTGGTATTCCGCTTTGTTGAGTTCCGTTGTCTCATTGTACGGAAAAACTTTGATGATTATGATGGCGAGTTCTTCCTGACGTCTCAAATAGCATCTGTGAGAATCATACCATGGAGCCACAATTGAACAAATGACTGTCGTTGAATATTGTTATAGATCCATAGCTACACGGTTGATCCTCACAACTAATTTTTTTTTTGCTCATCTCTTGGCGACGTACCGGATGGCGAAGCCGAACCTTCTATCGCTTGACGCTTCGCTCGAAGGCGATCAAATATTTACAACCATTTTCACCGTAAATCCTTGTTAAACGTTGCTTACTTTATACGCGATATTACCAACTCGTTCGCTTAAAATTTTCCCATCCACTAATGGTTTTCTCAATTTATATGCTTACAAGACGTACACCAGCTCCACCAACTATGCTCTTCGGGTTGTTTGCATTGGTTTTCCTATTCTTACTTCTTGTCCACGAGCTTTCTTTCACCAAACGCCTCACCTCTCACCACCAGGATGATGATAACCACTCTTCCAATGCCAGTAAGAGCTCTACCATCATGTTCGCGCTTGTTGTTTCTTTGGTTTTGTTCATGGCCAAAACGAGAAGGGAGAATTAAGTTTTCTCCAAGTAGGGCGTAATGGAATTGTAAATTCAATTTATTCAATGCATTTTAAAAAGCATTATTGGAATGGAGAGTGAGACTGCTCGCTACTCTGTGGCCGGAACGAGTTTGGTGCATCGCCACCACAAGCCATTATCTATCGAGCATGCAGTAGTACATTTCGCAATGGGATTAAACCGATTGCATCAAACGGAATTCCCTTTCCAGGACTATTCGGCACACCGATGGAAGGTAGGCGCTGAATATGGACACCTGATATGAGTTGAAAAAGTTATTTACATCAGTTTTATTTCCGTGAAACAGCGAAACGTTGTTGGGAGTTTTCCGAGCCGTCACTTGAGTAATCAGTTCTGTGAAATATTGGTGCCACACCGTGACCAACCATTTAATTGGACGTTGAAGTGACACCTCTTGACTAAAAAGCCGGTAACATTTATTGGAAAGTTAGCGAAGAGGAGTAATGAGAATGAGAATTTGCATGGATAAGAAATAATTTTGCTGTGATGATATGGGGCCTATAATTCGAACAAGTTTTTAAGTACAGTTAGGGAGAGGTTTGTTTTAAACATTTAACTAGTTGGATGGTTGGGCAATGTTGAACTGAAGGGCTTTCTTTCCCGGCGAGTTCAATTTAATGGGATGGATAAACGTTGAAACGGTAAGAATTGGATAAGGAAAAAAAAAACAAGCATACTGTTGAATATTTGAGCATGAGAATGAGCATGATCGATCACCCGAAGTCACTACTCAGTTATTGTCAGATCAGTTGTTATTACAAAGAAAACCAACAGATGATGCTTATGACTAACATACATCTTCAGTGTGTTAAAACTGATGATCCTAAAATAGGAAAGGGTAGGAATGTGTTAGGGTGATACTCGCTTTGAAATCCTCTGCACGAGAAATCTCTGGGATTGTTGATAAAAGGGTTGCCAAGCATTCGTGTTGGTAAACGATACGTTGAAATTTTGTTTATTTGTTTTCAGATATTCTCCATTCAGTTGGTTGTAAGGAGATGCACAAACATAATTTTAAAAAAAGGGTGTTCCGATCAAAATTTGGTCAAACAGTAATGTGTGTGAGTCGATCAAAGTTTTTATAAATAAGTCAAATTCTTTTTCTTTTTCAAGTTCAGTAATACAGAATGCAGGAGAAAAAATCAGCTAAGCTTCCTTTTTACCGAAATGCCGGGTCGTTTGTTTAACACCTGCCATAAGATTTTGTACAGTCTCCTTGTCCACTTTATTCGCCGCAGAACGCCAGTTTGCCTTGAACTGTTTCTCGCTCACAAAAGCTTTTTGAGTCTTCTTAAGGTTCCGCTTGACGATGGCCCAATATTGTTCGATTGGGCGAAGCTCTGGCGTGTTGGGAGGGTTCTTGTCCTTGGGCATCACTTGGACGTTGTTGGCAGCATGGAACAATTGTATCGAAACAGGAAAGGCAGTAGATGTTTTTGTAGGCACTCGCTCAGATAAATTTCCTGGTTGACGGTTCCAGTCGCAATGTAAACGTTGCTCTTCAAGCCGCAGGTACAGATGGCCTACCACACCAGATATTTCTTCGTGAACTTTGACAGTTTAATGTGCTTGAAAATATCTGCCACCTTTTCCCGTCCGGTGGCCGTATAAAATTCCTTTCTAGGAAGCTGTTTAAAGTCTGCCTTGACGTAAGTTTCATCGTCCTGTACCACGCAATCAAACTTTGTCAGCATCGTCGTGTACAACTTTCGCGATTGTGTTTTGGCCGGCGTGTTTTGTATATCGTCATGATTTGGAGTCACCACTTTCTTGATGGTCGACAGTCCAGCTCGTTTTTTAGCTCTATCCACGGTTGAAGGCGCCACTCCCAGCTTCTTTGCGACATCTCGGACGGAGAGGTTGGAGTTCCGCTCGAAACAGCGGGCAACTCTTTTTGTCGTCGCTGTGGCCTCCGGCTTTCGATTTCCTCCCGATCCAGCTTTCTTGGCTGTCGACAAACGTTCACCGAACACTTTTAAAACGTTGGTAACAGTTGATTTAGCCACATTCAACAATTTCACCAACTTGGCGTGAGAGTAGTTTGGATTTTCGCCATGCACGTGCAAAATTTTGATGCTTTGCTTCTCTTCCTTCAACGACAATTTTGATAACTGAAGTGCTAGTCTTAAAATCAAAATAGAGGCATGATGCTTCACGCACACATCTTCAAAATGAGGGGTGTGAAAATTGCTTAATGCACGATGAAAGGAAATGCGTCAAGTTTAAATCGACCAAATTTTGATCGAAACACCCTTTATAAGCACGATCGATTACCGATTTCAATTAACGGTATGGATGGCATTGGATGCAAAAGTGTGGTGTTGATTTTAAATAGTGAAATCAAGGTCAAGTAGTGAAATTAGTTGACGCTTGAGAGCCGTTTTGTACCGGTTTATATCAACAGTAATGGAAGCAATGGAAGTTTGCGCTGAACCTGCTCGCACACGATCTTGATGGCCCGTGGCGTCCTCGCCGAACACGGTCTCACACGGTCATCTGTTGAGGACGTCTCCTAGTATCATCTGATGATTGTTTGGACAAAATTCCGCTTCATCCCAAGCAATTTCAGCTGCCGGAATATATCGCCGGGACGCTCACCGTTCACAAAATGCTTGATTACGATGTCCCGACACTCTTTCAAAACCGCGCACATCCGTTAGCGTATATATGAAGCTAAAGCTGACACAAATACCAATACATAATATATTCAAGGCGTAAACAAACACAATGATATATATTTGTATTCGAACTTATTGACCACCGTGTAAAACAACAGTAAGGACGCTTTTGAGGCTACTCACAAAGTATTATGGTGTTTTTTTCATTGGGAAAACAAGGTTAATTATAAGTTACACTTCAGAGCCGATATGAACAGATTTAAACCAACAGTAGGGATGCTATTGGGGCCAGTCACTGATTGATATGATGGTTTTTCATTGAAAAAACAACTTTTATTAGAAGTAACGCCTGAGAGCCGATTTGAACCCATTTGATTTGATAGCAAGGATGCTGTTGGGATCACTCATCAAGTGTTATGCTGCTCTCTGAAATATCTTCATGTCCGATTTACTTGAAAACATGGGACGATTTCGTCCACCTTCTTTGTCATGTAACTGTTACCGGACTTGCATGTAGCTGAGCTAGGTTAAGATCAGAGCATCAAGTGATAAGCCAAGTAAATCAGACATGATTTTTACTTACATCTTACGTGGAATTAGTGTAAAAGCTCCAGGTAAAATCAGGTAACTTTAAAGTGACATTCAGTTTTGTTTGATATAATTTTCATGTAATAGGTACGTGAATTTTGGATTAGAATAATGGATCATATCGAGATGCAGTCAACATTTTGAAACTTTATCGGACTAATAGCAATGTTAGGTGTTTGAATTTATACTTTTAAAGTAACAAACTATTAGCTGCTTAACATACATTCTAACAATCCTACAGTATAATTGATCTTAACCCTAAACCTATGTATATGAATGTCCAATAAGATTTAAATAAGGGTCCAATAAAGGTGAATGTCAAAAAAAAATTGTTAATGAATACGTTAATTTACCACATCTAATCTATTTCTCGCTTCATATGTCAAAAAATGTTCTTGTTTTTTGCCTCCCTCCCTAATTTCTACTATTAAAAGAGTGAATTTTAAAATAACATTACTTCAATAATTAGTTCCTTTACTTCCACAGTGCCTGGAAGCATCATGACATAATCTTTTGACGTAGACTACGTCTTTCGGCAAGGATAGGGTGTCAATTGAAAATCTAAAAATAAGCGACCGACACGAAATATCGTTAGAAATAAAACGCTTATTTCTTAATAAATGCTCGATAGATTTTCGAGATATTTACGCCAATCGCTTGGAAATTTTCCTACCAATCAACTATCAAACACTATCCGTTAACAATTGAAAATAACGAAAATAAAAGGTGATGTCTTATAATTTTGTTGTGCAAGCAAAATTCACTATATGCACAATACTTTCCTATAACAGATTTCAAATGTGAGCAAGGGAGGTCTCATATGAAGCAGTGAAAGATATAAAAGGGTACACCTTCGCAATTTTTCTCATTCGTGATCCAGTACTGGAGCTGTGCGGAGCAACGAGCGATTATGGATTGGCAGCTGGCGATGGCATGTACCCTGGAGGCAATGAGGTCTATACAGGTGGAGAAGAAGTGGTTAGGTTGTATTAGTGTAATGCAAAATTCTGTCATTGTGTTCGTGAGATGATGCAAAGCCTTATTTTTGTAACCATGCGTGACGTAGATCTCCAAAAACAATTCACAATAGCAGCAAATCATCAGGTGGAATGTTTATTTTCAGTAATTGGTATAGTTTTCAAAAGGTTTCGGCTGCAAAATGCCTTCTTGTGCACTAAAATGATGCTAAACTTGCTTTGTTATTATTCGCTTGTTTTTGTAGTTGGAAGGTCACTACCAGAAATCATGGATTGTTTACGCATTTTTCGTTACTAATACCGACAAACACCTTGCTCTTCTCCACCTGTATACATCTCATTGCCCTAAAGGGCAGTGCTGAGCGGCAAGGCGCCAATGTGGATTTGGCAGCTGACGGTGGCAAGTACCATAGAAGGTGCACTAGCGACCAACCATTGGTTGTTGCGCTGATTGGGCTGCAGGCTGTTGCTAGCAAGCCGTTGGCTAGGCAGCCACGACGAACGAAAAATGTTTTTTGGGGGGGGGTGGGGGGGGTGGGGGGGGGGGGGGGGGGTGGGGGGGGGGGGGGGGGGGTGGGGGGGTGTGGGTGGGTGTGGGTGGGGGGGGGTGTGGGGGTGGGGGGGGGTGGGGGGGGGTGTGGGTGTGGGGGGGGGGGGGGGGGGGGGTTGTTGTTTTACTTTTATTGTGGTGTGGTGCAGCGCTGGGTATGTGTTGTTTTTTTTTTGTTTTTTTTTTTTTTTTTTTTTTTTTTTTGTTGGAGAGGGGTGGGTATAGTTGTTTTTGTTGTTTTTGTGGTGTTTTGTATTCTTCTTTTTTTTTTATATTTAGTTATGTAGGAGAAAGAAAATTGGGACAGTGGAAAACTTTAAGGTTTTTATTATTATTTTTTTATTTATTTTAATTTTTTAAATTTAAAAATTAAAAATTATATTTTTTTATAGGGTAGGGAACGGCTTAATCAGGGGTCACTATTTTAATCAGTTGTTAGAAAATAGGTCTATAACTCCTACATTTTCCAAATTATTTCACTTTTAATGATACGATCATAAGCTTTATCTATTGGGTTAATGATTCGATGTATGAATAATGATTGATTACCAATTTATTACTGTCATTTTGAAGATTTAAAATACATCATCTAGAAACCATCAGTTTCTTACTTGCTGATGAAGTTCGCTCAAATTTTGCCTCTTTTTTTTTTGCATTTAACCGCGTGTACCGGAGAGCATGTCTTCATAAGATCTCTCTCACAACTAGGCTTGTTGCCAGAATGTGATGTTGAACATTGAGTTAAATTTATTACATATTTAGATAATCTGAAATCGCTTTTTATTTCATGTTTCTTCCGGTCATTGGAGGTTGATCTATGCTTATGATTATATTTTCCATCATCTGGCACTATCATATGCAATAAAAAATATGTTTCGGACCTGTCCAATAGTAGTTAACGATAAATAATGCTTCGCTGTTGAGCGGCAGCTATGGAATCACTGTTGCTTTTGAGAGAGCCCATGTTTCCACTCTTCTTTGTTAAACCATGGATATAGCGCACCGGCAATGTAACGTGAAGCCAGCTATCTCTTGCATTTGTTTGTTTTTAAACGAAGCATCCCGTTTGTCGTCACAGTCGCTTTGGCTAACATTTGCGTGAGAGTAAATGAAATAAGAAATACACATTGCCAATCTAAAGATCAATGACAAACTAAAAGTTTGGTCGTGTACGTCTGTATCATAACCTGCTAGTAGACGAGTTTATGATCGTAGCAATCGACATGTCTTGATTGATTGTTTTCGAGAGCGGATGGGAAAAACGAAGGAGCGGGTTGAGGAAATTGACGTTTGCAGTAAATCGTGAACTGGCTTATTTAATTTCGCCTTCGCACACATGCACAGAATCGCATTCATACAATATTGTTAGTTTATGTACAGATTGAGGAGCTGAAGAAAACATTTTTTTAATCGGAAAGCAATCCGCATGCGCTTAAGAAGTCCCTGCAATTGGGAACTTTATTCCATGGCTATGAAATTTTCTGAGCCTAATGCTCGTTGCTGAAGGTATGTTCCGATAGACCAGACGTAAGCAGAAGGATTAATGTCCGAATATTGGCAGTTCTAATTATAGGTTACATACAGCTTCATCAAATGTCTCAGGTGCTTACTAAACTGCTTAAAACCCGTCCCGTATCCTATTCATCCATCGTGTTGGAAATTGTAAAGAATAATGCGTTTCGGTAAATATTAAGAAATTCCTTATCACGGACAACGTTGTGATTCTCGAAATGATTTCCGAAGTAAATTCCCCCAAATGTTTTTTAGGAGTGTAAAAAAATTTATAAAATAATTAAATTTATGGGGGTTATTTTTTTAGGACCTTGTTTGGGGTGGGGAAAAAAAAAAAAAAAAAAAATTTTAATTTTTTTTTTTTTTATCGAGATTTTTTGCTTCAATCAGTTCGAACACAATCACTACAGCCAGCACCACCGTTGCCTTTCATTACACCAACATTCAAATCAAACGTCTCTTTCCAGGGCCGCCAAATAATTTCTTAGAAGTGAATCATGCGGATGTTCTAACATAATTACTCACTTACGTATGCTAACCCAACGTCCCACCAGAACAGTATCTGAGTTGCAATGTTCCGCTACTAAAGTAAAGAAACATATCAAACGGTTTAACGTAGTCTACGTCAACCGGTCGTGTGTTATACACAACCCCACCGATTTTTGCAGCCGTAGTCGTAGTATTTTCGAAGTTTCATCTTCTACAGTAGATAAACTTCCCAAAAATCAGCCGGTAAGCTTTATAAAATTCGTTGGTATCTTTTTTTATTGACACGGATATCTCACATAGCAATAAGGGCCGGTTCATAAACCACGTTGACTCATTTTTGAAAATCTCAGAGCCCCCCCCCCCCCCCCCCTCACCCCTCGTAGATTTTTCTCCATACAATTTTTTGAAATATTGCATGCAGCGTAGACTTTGGTCAACCCCCCCCCCCCTCCACCCAACAAAGTCTACGTGGTTTATGCATAGCGCCTTAAGTCTTTGACGCTTCAAATTGGTAAATATGCATAAGTTTACCAAAGATCTTAGCGCTGATTTCTATAACAAACAAAGTAAAAATATGTTTTTGTAAACATTGTAACACTATTGATGTTTATACTAGCATATCGGTTTCGCCAGGACTTAATCAAGTAAAAAACATACGACAATTTAGACGAAATGTTGCCATAATCCAGCTGTTCCTAACTCTGAGTGGATTGATCCTCGGAGTTACTCGGCTAAAAATGCTGATTCCGGCTTCCAAACTGATTGACATAAAAACGCAACTACATTAAATTAATATTAATGTATAACTACATAAAAATTAATAAAATATATGAAAGAATACAATTACCGTTCAATATTCGCAGAAAGTTGCTAGGAAATGTTATTTTTTGCATACCTGAAAATCACGTAACTCTCGTTTTGCAGAAATGTCAAAGACACAAATTTACTAACACATACACACTAAAATTGATGAAATAGAACAGCCCATAGTTTTCTTGGAACCTCTCTCGGGGTGAATCGGGGTAAATGTCAGCCAATAAAATCATGGCAACCGTCATGGCAAATAAAATTTTCGGCCTAATAAAATGAGAATGCAATAAGAATTTCAATATTTTACGATATAAATAACAAAGCACGAAGTCGTCCCAACTTATCTTTCAAAATTTTACAGACATAAATTATACCGATCTGATTGTTCAAGCTCCCCAAACTCCAAAACTACGTCTTTTTTGCACACCTTCCGAGAAGAAGCATATTTCAAATACACAAACAATTTATCAACGAGTTCTAAGAACTTTCATGATCCAAAGGGGAAGCAGCTTCCTTCGAGATGAGAGCCCTACTGGCCAAAGAAGGATGTATTTAGAAAGGAAAATAGAAAACAATGCAATATCATCGCCGTCATCATCTTTCCCTTTCATCCATTGTGCTCTCCAGCCAAGCGCTCTCTGCTTTTGTTAAGCAGAAAAACCAACGATGAAAATGTTAATGATAACGATTATTTTTCAGTCCACCGCTTCCACGAGGATATCTTCACCCGTTTCAGCATTCCTCCCGGAAGCATTCTGTGATAAACGACTGAGACCAAGGAAGAAACCATTCAGAACCATACATGTCTATCCACACCATAATTCCGGCAACTTCACCTGCCTTCCTGGGGGCAACAATCTGAACTTCCTCCACTCGTTCGCGTATGAGTAAAACTCTCATTGTTTTGTATTTTTCTTTCTTCCCGGGATCCACATTTAGGTTGTTCCTGCAGTCACCCGCTAATCCAGATTTATTGTACATAATATTTTTCTGCCACACGCAGCTCACAGTCACCCTGCTATTGGGATTGATATTCGGCAGCAAGGTAAGTCCAGTTGCAGCTCATGTTCTTGTTTCGTACAGTTTGCCTTTACCATATTCATCTAATGAGGTGTGTTAAATGATAAGAGTATTGCAGAGTGTCACCGCATGTACGTACAGTTTTATAGCTTGTCGTGAAATCTCTTGAGTCAAACGCGGTGAATTGAAATGCTTTATATTGGTAGTCTGTTAGACATTTGGATACTCCGTCAATTCCAGTATTTTTACTTTGTTATTGGTATGTGTTTGAAGCATAACATGGGCTTTTTTCGTGTTCAGGCGATTGCCATGAATTGAGAGTCAGATTCCCACTCCAGTCTGTGCACCTTTTCGCATTAACAAAAACTGTTATTCGTTCTATGTTGAAATGTGTCCAGTCCTTACAACTTCGCACTGAAGAAGGAGTAAAAGTCTTTTTTAAATTACATTGATTTGAAATAGTGGTCAAACATCTCACCCCTAACACGTCGAGTTTTGTTAAACAAAGCAATTCATTAACAGGAAATTAAATTAAACCATCAAAGGATGATAAGAAAAATGCACCGGTATTAACCATGGTCCTTTATTTGAGATCCTACGATGTGATTAGTATAAGGATTCAATTATGATGGAGAAGAATGCAATTTTTTTATCAAAATGCAATATGCCCAGCTGTTGTCGCAAACACGGCTCATTAAAAAATTAGTCTTCACGGTAAATTGCTCCTAAAAATCGTGATTTAAAAAAAAAGTCTTAAATTAAATTAATTACTTTTGCTCCACTGGACTATTTGATTCCTCAAATAGAAGATTTTACATGTAGCTTTAAGGAAAAATACGAAATCCTCAAAAATATCTCTTCTGTATGAACAACTAACACGCAGTAACAAAAAAAAAACAAGCCGAGCTATATTTTGCTTCCAAAAAACTTCACGTTCAACCTTCTGTAACTTTGTTACTTATCAATATTTTTAGCTGAAAATTTGAAAACATTTCATACAATATATTGACCTTATGTGATCGAAATTTCATGATTGACCGCCCGAAGTTGCTACTCCGTTGTTGTCAGATCAGCTGTTATTACACAGAAAACCAACAGATGATGCTTGCGAGTAACATACATCTTCAATGGGTAAAAACTTTTGATCCCAAACTAAGCCAATACCGGCGCCGGCCCCGCCCAAATGCAGGTCAAGTAAGGAAAGGGTAGGAATATGTTGACGTGATACTCGCTTGATTGGAAGCCGCGGAGTCCACTGCACTTCCACGAGATAACAGGATTGGGAGGCAGCAGGGTTCGTTTTGGTTAAGGATAAGCTGTCAAGTGGTATATCTAAAAATTAGTATGTATGATGAATGTATGATATGTACTACCACCCATTGTAGCACGGAAACTAAGTCCGACAGCAATGGGCTCTCCTCTCTGTTAGACTTGATCAAGCTTTAATAACCACTGATTATCCTAATCATGCCATTGTAAGAAGGGCCAAAAAGGGGTTGGTGGATCGATATGCAACATCACTTATACGTATCCACAGGGATATAAAGAATCTCCTTCCAACAACAAGATTGAACAATTGGTCAAAAGAGCAAGTTATTTAACAGGAGGATGCCCCAATGGGCGGGGAGAAGAGCCCGCCCTCTATTCACAAACTGTTAGCAATGGGGAGTTGGCATTCCCACTCTCCCCATCCAGATTGCTTCAATCGGGTGCCCTGATGGTCCCTCCCATTCCCATGAAATATTTGTATAATAGTGTACAAATATATGTGAGTAAATGAAAAATAATACAAGCATTCGTATCAATTATACATGATCTTCGTTCGGTTGATCCTGAAATGCAAGAAATGTTGTATAGTGTTAAAGTGTAGAATTATGTGGTTCCCACTTTAGCACGTTTTCGTTCGTTTTCAGCGATAGCAGCAATTCACTAATATCTCGGTTTGAGGTATCCTGAAAAAGATTGTAATATCTATTGAAATTTAATCATTTTATTTTACTCTTATTTACTGGTCACTATTTGCTGCTTGATGCTGATTTTATAACCTCATCTATGAAATAAAATCAATAAAACCAAAATTATCAATTATAATAATATTGTGAGTAATGATAGAGTAATGACAAGGACGAGGACAAGTAATGACACAAGCTAAATGAATACAGCGCTGTATGAATCATGTCCGCTCGATTTTGGTCTAATGTTCATTTGCAAAACGGTAATGAAAAATACATTCAATAATAATTGCAAAAGCCTATCACCGACTCCGTTGCCACCTCCTGACATCCAATGGATTGTTGCTGAAAAAATTAATAAAGATTAGATATGTATTAATATCCTCCTAGTCCGATGGGGGCGACCCCGGCGTAGTGGTTAACATCCATACCTCTAACGCCAAAGTCACGAGTTCGAATCTCACCCCCGGACAAGTTACGAAAATACCCAAAAGAGGTATTTGAGTGACTACGACGGGAGATGAACCAGCCCGAGGCTGAAAATCTCGATAATCCAGACAAAAAAAAAAATCCTCCTAGTCCTGGAAAAGCTGAAACAGTATAGATCATTCCAAAAATCAAAGATGAAATTTCAGTAAAAAATATTATTTTATAAGACATGTTGTAATATTTTTTCTAGTAACATTTCAAAGATAGCAATGGGAGTAATCGAAGAGTCCAGTTTGATGATATCTGAAATAAATGGCTTATTTAATAATAATACCACTAAACAAAATATTGAAATATAATCCTATACTGCTTAGAAACACATGCCAGTCTTTTATGAATTTTTGTGAAAATATTTTTTTTTTCGAATTTTATAATTTCATGAAAAATAAATTGAGCCTGCTTGTCATGTTGCTCCAGGGTCTTACATGGTTCTGGAATGCAAAGACGATTCTAAAGCGTGCTTAAATTATTATTAAAATGAGAATGGAAAATATACAATATGATTTAAAGGTACACGATCTTCAGTCGCACCCCCTCACTTCGCTATTGTCAGATTGACAACATTGCCCAGGCTACGCCAACCAGCGTCTCCATGTTTCAGCTGGCAGTCTTTTGTGATCATATGACTCGTGGAGGCGTGAGGTAGGAACTTGTGAGAACCGGAGGTCGGTTGCACCCTCCTTCGAAGTTGTCAACTCACCATTTGAAGCCCTGGTATATCTAAAAATTAGACGATTAGATTTGAACGATTTAAATAAACATGAAGGTGATTTAATAAGGGGAAAACGTTTGGGGGGTTAAAAAGGAAGGGGGGGGCAAAAAATGGGGATGGGGTTGGGGAGGGGGGTGGGGGGGAATGGGGTGGGGGGGGGGGGGGGGGGGTGGGGAGGAAAGGGGGGGAGGAGGGAGGGGAGAAGGGGAGGGGGGGTGGGGGGGGGGGGGGGGAGGGGAATGGAGCGAAAGAAAAAGAGAGGATAAAAAATGGAGGGCGAAGCAAACCTATTAAAAATAAATTTTATTAATATAGATACAATAGGTAACAATTACCTGTCTTGCTCCACGCTCTTGAAAGCATTTACTACCTCACGAGTCGCCTGTACCCAATTCCGCATGTGTCCGTCTAGTTTTCGGTACATTCATTCATCTTTATGCCTAACTGAAATAATATTACTTAAAAAGTTTTGAGACATAGAGAGATATTAGATGTTGTCTTCAAAATTTGGCAGAAATAAATTATTTGTTGCCTGAAAAGAAACAAAATTAAGAACAAAGACACAAGTTGAATCCTTGTAGTCCCCCGGATGTTTGAAGAGCACAGCCATTTATTTTAAAAGATACTAAGAGTCATTGTTCCGGGCTGTCGGTGGTTGATTATAACTATGTGTCGGACACTATTGGCTGAAACTCGCACCGCCTAACATGCGAGTGGGTGGAATGTTACAACTTAGAAAAATTGTAAAAGAAATCGATGAATCAACCCTCTCAGATTTATCGCTAATATACTATCATGATAAATTTACAAGCTCATAACAAAAAGTTTACAAGCTCATGAACAAAAAGTTCAGGCACCAATGCAGCACGGTATCCGAACTTTGGATTTGGAAACCTGTGTCGCTTAACAAATCCTCAAACAAATGTGCAAAAGCACGTTGGCCAATATTTAGTGTCAACCAGTGGGTACGTGTGCTCCACTATAGTATACAATTGTATACAATTAAACAACTGTCGGATATATGTGGAAGAATAATTTTTCAATATGATTCAGCGCCATGTAACCGATCTAAAATTGTCAATTATAATCACATTGGCTTTCAAACATATAATTGGAGAATATGTTGTTTTTTTTTTCAGATAACTTAATACAAGGAATATCTGGGAATGAAATCACTCCTGTGGCCAGGAAATAGCCCTGATTTGAACCCCATAGAAACTGTGTGGGCTATAATACGCAGAAAAATCGTTAAATATAAACCCACTACAATTCCGGAGCTAATTTCATATGTAAGAGAAAAAAAATCTCGATTCTTTGTACGCTCCCCATGTTTCACACACGGTGTGCAGACATGCTTAGGCAATATCTGAAAATTCCTTCGTTTTATGCGAACTATGCTAACGCATTGCAACATAAGGTAATATATGTACCGCACCATATGTAACGCCACTTTATATGTTTATAATGATACTATCACACTAATCGAGATTCGAAAACCAGAAATATACGTTCAATATCATATGTAACGCACAACGCGTAACGTATAACACTATTCATTACACGTCAGGATATTCCTTATTAACTAGCGTAACCCACGAACAATTTAAAAATATGGCAAACATTATTCATTGGTTTGTGAAAACTACGTATACAGTATTATTAAAAAGATATATCAGCATGATCAATAAAGGGGGAAAAAGGGAAATACTTATGTTGGTGCTTCAACTTTAACGCCAGCTGTGGTCCAAGCAACTGTTTGGAAACAGTTCAAATTTTGTCCACATTATTTTTTATACTTTTTTTAGGCTGTGGTTAAATTTTTATTGTGCAACTTAAAATTTTCACAACGTACGGATTTTTGAAATCGGCATGTCCAAAAATGACTTATTTCACATATGTTATGATGACTTCAAATTTATAGCTAAAAATACTGATAATTGACAAAGTTACAGAAGGTTGAACATGACGTTTTTTGGAAGCAAAATTTTGCTCGGCTTTTTTTTTGCTAGTGAATGTACGTAACAACATGTTCGTCTGATTTTCACTGCGAGGGTCTCCAACGACTCATTGTTTCTTGATTTCGATCTTTATTCATTGTAATGATCGTTTAATTCGGTCAATAAGTCCCGGGCCTAAGTAAGAAAACAATATTTTTTTGCTAAAATTCATTTTTATTCATCAATATAATCTCCTTTTAGAGTGATACAATCATTCCAACGTTTCTCTTGCTTTTCGATACCACCGGTGTAGAACGATTTATCGAGACCTTCAAAATATGCTTCAGTTTCAGCAATCACTGGCTCATCTGAGCCAAATCTCTTTCCACGGAGCATCTTTTTGAGTTTTGCGAAAAGCCAGTAGTCACTGGGGGCAGATCTGGAGAATACGGTGGGTGCGGTAGCAATTCGAAACCTAATTCGACCATTATTGTGGCTGTTTTTATTGACTTGTTGCACGGTGCATTGTCTTGGTGAAAGAGCACCTTTTTCTTCTTCAAACGAGGCCTTTTCTGGGTGATTTCTACCTTCAAACGATCCAACAAACCGGTATAATAGTCGTTGTTGATTGTTTTTCCATATTCCAAGTAGTCAATCAATAAAATTCCATGCCCATCCCAAAATACAGAGGCCATTACCTTCCCAGCCGATGTTTGAGTCTTTGGACACTTTGGACGCTTTGGACGGCTTTCTCCGTCTGCACGCCACTCAACAGACTGCCGATTTGATTCCGGAGTGTAGTGGTGAATCCATGTTTCATCCATTGTGATGTATCGATGCAAAAACTCCTTCTTATTTCGCGTGAACATCTCCAAACAGCTCTTCGAACCATGGACTCGTTGTTGTTTTTGCTCTGGTGTGAGCAAACACGGCACCCATTTGTAAAACAGTCTTTTCATACCCAAATGTTCGTGTATGATGGTTTAAACACTACCTTTTGATACCTTCAGAGTATCAGCTATCTATTGCAACTTCACTTTGCGATTTCCCGTGATGATTTTCAGCGTTTTTTCCAATATTTTCAGCATCATCGGTGTCCGTACACTGAAAATTAATTTTCGTTTATATTACGAGATCGAAGGTAGGACTATCAAATCTATTCGATGTTTTCTGCAACGAAACTGACAATACGATACAAAGAGCTACAAGTAATTTGTTACCATTAAAAAAAGAAACGTCTTACTGGTGGTTGCATGGTTATCGGCTCAAAATATAACTGAAAAAAAAAAGGAGTTGATCAGCGTTTTTTTTTTTTAATGTTTCTGATATGGGTTTCGATCAGGAATTTTTAGGAAGAGCTGTTATTGAGTCCGTGGTTGATCTCACTAAACCATGTTGACTCGTGAGAAGTTATTTGAATAATGTGCATGAGGTTCTAACTCTCGATAGCGCTTTAATTTCTATTTTGGGATAAATTAATGATTCCTGCCCATCCCAGCAGGAACACCAACATGTAGCGCAAAAGCGATCAATCATCGATTGAATGATCGAACGGGGTCTTCCCACAAGTTTAGCTATCCCGTAAGATGATTTGCACTGATTATGCAAACGCAGGATGAGTTTTCTCTTTACCTTTCCGACCCATGGTGCTTCTTGCTTTCTACTCCGAGGGCAATCAAAACAATAACATGCAGGGATCTGTCATCGATCAAGTTTCGGCTAGGTACAACCAGAGTGGTCATACGTCGGAATAGAGGGTCACTCTCATATGAATCTTGCATGCGGTTTCTATTCAATTGGATGAATACTTTAGGGCATGTTCATAAACTACGTAGACTCAGTTTTGAAAATCTCAGACCCACCACTCCCCCCCTCGTAGACTATTCTCCATATTATTTTTTGAAATTTTGTGTAGCACTATCTTCTACCACATTTGATCGTTACCTGTACTATTTTTCTTCTACCGTGCTTCAACATTGCGCTTTTTTAGAAAATATTCAGGCAGACGAATACTTTTTGGACCCACTGTACAATCAAAAATGCATTTCCATGAAAATTGATGCTATTTTTTTTTAACACGGTTTGACAGAAAATATGGAACAAACAATCAGTACTATAAAAAAGCCGAACAAAATTTTGCTTCCATAAACCGTCATTTTCAACCTTCTGTAACTTTGTCAATTATCAATATTGCTGGCTGAATTTTTGTCAGAACTATAATTGATGTATTGAACTTATGTGACCAAAATTTCATGTTTATAAAATTTATAAATTTGAAGTTTTGATAACATATGTCAAAAAAAGTCATTTTTGGAGAAACCAATTTTCAAAATACGTACTTTTGTGAAAAATTTAAGTAGCATATTAAAAAAATCAACACAGCCTAAAAAAGTATAGAAAATAATATGGACAACATTTGAACTGTTTCCATAAAGTGGTTTGGACCACAGCTGACGTCAAAGTTGACGCACCAACATGAGTATTTCTCTTTTTCACACGGTCACAAGGTCAATTGCTGAAATATCGGTGCAAAAAAAAAAATGCCGAAACATCAACATGAAATTTATTCTGCTATCTAAATTTTTCACAAAAGTACGTATTTTTTAAATTGGTATGTCCAAAAAAATTTTTTTTGACATTTGTTATCAAAACTTCAAACATCAAATTGATATAGGTACTGTGCATACACTTCCATCATCAAATCTTACTGTTTTGAGGATGGCACGTATTTAGCAGTATCGTTCAAATTTAGTTATAATCAGATAGACCTCACCGGAATTTGTTGCTGATATACAGTCTTCATTTGGACGGCTTCCCTGTGTTGCTAAAGGAGGCTTTTATGTCTCTACACTCCGTTATTCGGCAAATATTTTCACACCATCCTTCAATTAGTACTTCGCGCACAAATGCAATATAACGAAAATCACAGGTAAAAAAAGCACTTCTGAGAAAAAAATTTACTTGAAAATCAGAATCATTGTGCAACGAAAGAAAATAAAACTTCACAGCTCTCCATCTGTACATCTGAAATTATATGCCAGTCACTCACGCACGCATGCGCGTTAGCTTCGTTCTTTGCTTGTGACCAGCAAATGGCCGTTTGCTACTTTGCACTGGTTTTCTTTTTTTCTCTCTACACTCTGTCAATAATAAAAATCCGCCGCTATGAGGCGACTCTATATCGACTTCTAAACTGCTTATAATCATCAATTCACTCGCGACAAAGCGGAAAAATACTCTAATTTAATCATTCTTCTCCGCGTGGCACAATATTAATCGCACAAATACAAACACATTGCCGGCGTCGGTGGTGTAGTGGTAAAGCGTGACTGCTACTTGGCACCCCAGTGGGTCTGGGTTCAATCCCAGTCGACGTCGGTGGTTTTTCTGAGGCGAAAAAATCTGGTCACGTCTTCCTTCGGAAGGGAAGTAAAGCCGTTGGTCCCGGTTCATATTCATGAGTCGTTAGGTAGGGTCCAGGTGGTGGAGTCGTCTTCCTGGCGTCGGTGATTGTCACCATGTGAGGAAATAGGCCGACGTAAAATAAAGATTTAAAAAAAAAAAAATACAAACACAATTAAGCTGATATTAACTCTTCCTCCGGGTGCGGGGCAAAGCACAAGAAACAGAAAAACGGGGAAAAACTACCGACCATCACAAATTTCGGGAGGGAATCGATTGTATTCACTACATCTTACACAAAACACGTGGAGATCTTATGATTTCACTGTTCAATTAGGTTGAACTACGAATATATTTTTGATTTTATTTTTCGCGAAAAGGATGCAGCAAAAACAAAACACGTCAGTTTCCAAGCACGACTTGCTGCGATCAGTCTTCTTATTAGGCATTTTGTCGCTTTCAGGTCAATACATTAATTATAGTTATGTCAAAAATTCAATCAAAAATATTGATAATTGACAAAGTTACAGAAGGTTGAATATGACGGTTTATGGAAGCAAAATTTTTCTCGGCCTTTTTTTTTGCTACTGAGTGTAGAAATCTGGAGTTGGAAATAAGGCGGAATATATTCGTTAACTTTCCTTGCCGGGTGAAGCTGGTTCCATAGCCTTTCTATGCTCGAATACGTTCACGAACCTGAGGTGCTTCAATCTGTAGTTAATTTTTTCAATCTGTAGTTAATTTTTTCGCAGAATTGTTTGGGCACTACATTGTGAGTATGGAAATAATTACCAATTCATGCTAATTATTAATAATAAACTTTACAGCGTGAGCCTGTCTTGAACAAAAAAGGACTGCGAACAGTCATAGTCTCATAACCGTCATGAAAACTGATAGGCATGGAATGAAACATACAATGAAAAGAAGAAGACGAGTTCAACTTCTTGCTTCGTGTTTTTGAGGACCTTGATAGGAAAAAACCAAATTTTCCACCTGATCATATTCAGAATTGTATGGGAGCAAAAGGAGGTCACTTACATATACTAGAAGCACGTAATTCAAAGTTCAATAGAAATTATGTGTTTTTCATGCAATCAAATAGTGTATGAATGAAGTAATTATGTTTAGTCGAACGAGAGTTATTAGCGTTCAAAAACCATTCACGCGTAACTCTCTTAAAAAACTTGTAATGTCAAAATTTTGTTATGACACCCAGTACAGAAAAAATAAACGTAGTTTTAAATTAAACATTTAAAAACTCTGGAACCCAACTGTGCAAGTGCATCTTGACCACTAAGTTGATAGTAGGCAATCATTTAACTGTGAAAGAATACCAAGAATGAAAGAAGGATATGACCATAACATATTTTCGTATTTTGTCAAATACTTAAGAATAATTGGCCAACCAACCAACCAACAGCCCTCCAACCACTCACTTATCACCATAGGGATTCGAACTTAATGTCCGTCGTACATCAGTCTTCAAATGCAAAAGGGAACGATTAGCAGCAAACGATTGCTGGTTACTTTAGAAGTATACTCATATTTTACTGATACACCCGCCCTGCCAGGGCTGAAAAGCATGTGACAAAGAGCGAGCAGCATAAAAGCTATAACATCTGTCAGATTCATGGCTCCGATAAGCAGATGTTCGTTGGTACGATTAAGTCTCAAAAGCGGCGATCATGGGTGGTTAACGGATACAGAGGAGAAAAATTGGATCGTTCTCTTTCTTGTTTCAGCAAAAAAAAAAAAAGAAGAAAGATAGGAAGAATGGCCTCAAAGACAGACAAGCCACAAACACTCCCCCTTGGCAGAGTAATCGATGTGAAAAATGCCGACCATGGTATAATTTCGCCGTCGTTGCCTTCGTCGTGGAAAATTCAACATTTTCAGTGCAATCCCCAGTAGGTATGCGAGCCACAATCTTGCCATTATTACTGCTCTTAAATTGACTTGGCTTTCGTTCAAATGTAAAAGAAAAGGAATCAAGTAGCACCACAAACTGGATCGGAGGCTTTCGAGACAATTTTTTGTTTTTGCGTCTCGGTCTACTGTCGTCCGGTTCTGATAAGAGTCGCATTTTATAAAATAAAAAAAGGACACCTTCGGTTAAATTGCAAGTCACATTGATTAGGGCACTTTGTGGTATGTAAGGCGAAGATATTGTTAGCTTTAAATTTGAGCATTTGTATTCAAGTCAGGTTTCAAATATATTGAGACCCATTTAAATAGAACAGATTGTCGTTTTGTTTGCGGAGTTTCTTTTGGAACAGCAGGTGTTTTCTAATGCAATTTCATTGCGAGGGGAATACCAACATTTTTTTTATGGTTGATGTCACAAGAAACGATGTCAGCAGCTTTAGCTCTCTATTTGCCATTGCGCTCCCATCGACCCCACCGAAGATACTGTTGCTCGTGTGACGAAGTGACAATCTAAGCATTATGGTATGCTCGAAAATGGACGCAGCAAGGTGTAACCAAGGCATTGGAGTGATTTTTTTTGCTTGAAGAAATTGATTTTTATTGCGCATTTTGAAAGCATAACATGTAAAAAAAATTATCGTTTCGAGTCGTTAGAAGGAATTAAAAAAGGTGACAAGGTTTCAGCTGTTTGTACTGAACATAGCTCACTGTGGTGTAACATAATATGAAAATTCAATCTCGTTTTTCTCGATTTAAAGTCACCATCAGAGCACATTGTTCAGGAATAAAACGAAAAGTGCACTTAGATGACGTTTAATCAAGTTGGTTCCTTCGAAACAGTTTTGACGTAGGACTACGTCTGTGTTTTCAATACTGGGGTACACGTTCGAATTGCGAAAATTTGGAGCGTCACGAAAAATATATAGGTTTTGAACGTTAATAACTAAGTCATTTCACGATCGATTTACAAAATGTTTGCACCAATCGATTGGGACATTTTCTTCGATTCCAATATTTAAATCTATTGATTTATAACAATCACCTAATGAAATTAACGCAAATATAAGGTAATGTCTTATAATGTCGTTTTTTTTTCAGAGTAAATTTACCAAATACGAATAAGTAACGAACGTCTCCTAGGCAGCCATGAATGCTATATAACGGGTACACCTAAGCATTTAGAATTAGTTTTTCGGTGGTCGTAGAGCTGTACAGAATAGGATCTGCAGTTGGATCGTAGCCGGCAGCAGCACTGGCGAGCAGTCGTTGTCCAGAGAGGCGTTGGTGCAGTTGGCTATTGTTGCCGATGCTCCCGTCAACCTCGCTGCGAGAAACATGGCTGCTGTAGCCTACAGAAAAAAGTACCCAAAATTAAGTAAAAAAAACTCAACGTTGAGTTCTGTCAAGTGAGCTTACCAGTTGGGTGAATTAAAAAATTGATGCAGGTAGAACTCACCCATCTTGTCAGTAATGGTAGATATACACAAATTTAAGTTTTTTTTATGCTCGATATTTTATTCTAATTTTAAAAAAAATAATTGGCACACCCCTGCCGTCGTGTCGTGAATTACAACATCGTCATTCGTGATATTACTGGTTAATTTTAACTTAATTTTGGGTACTTTTTTCTTAGCGTGTACGATTTAGCGGGAAAAAGCCGCCCGTGACAACGAGACAAGAATCAATCATCCCACGAGATGAACCAAGAAAGAAAGCCCAAGTTCAATCGCTAACTGTTTCTCCTCCGTCAACTAAATCCGTCCTTTTCAGGACGACCAAATTAGTTTGCCAACTGAAGAGTTCGTTTGGGTGAATTTTTCTCTTGTGCTGTTTGAAATTTCCATTACCTCGCCCTGGCTGAACATGGCATTGCTTTAAACGCCGCGTCCCGAAGTAAATGGCAAAGCGCGTTGAACAACCAATATATCCATAACTATCTTCTACGCGTTAGAGATAGTGGCCATTGCGAACTACAACCGGGGCCGTATCATAATTAAGAGCCACCACATGCTTTCGAAAGAGTGTACATTAGAATTTTCTTGGCCCTTTTCAGGACTGACTTAAATAAATTAGCGGATGGAACTGACGTGTATGGGAATTCGATTGCTGCGTAGTCCTACGTCAACTTTGCGCACAAACCCATTGGGCTGTCCCTTATAGTTTTTTGGTAACATTGAAGCACATCTGAAAAAAGGGGTCGTCCCTTAATAACGTTCATCAGTGCACGATTTAATTTTTTTATCTCTTTTTTGACATTCTACGGTTTTTGAAAACCCTACAAAATTGTTGAACTCGCAATTTCCATAAACTTTGCTGCAAACACCAATTTTTTCTTATTGAAAGCTCCTTTAAATCGATTTTTTAACTTACCAGGTTCCATTCTAGGTTTCGTTTAACTGTATTGTTTACATTTGATATGTGACATTTCATTTGTTTTTAATAATAAAGTTTTTTAGAAAAAAAAAAATCAAAATCACTACAAGAGATAGTTTTTGTTGGACCAGACTCACTTGTTGTTCGAAGAGTGTGTTGTTGTCGTTGTTCTTGCAAATACCGAAATGCTTTTGTTTTGCACTTTGTTCCTCGGTTTGTACTTCTTCGCGATGTCGCAAAGATTCTGCAATAAATCAGAGAATTCCTTTCTCTTATCAGTTTCTTTCACGGACATTCTTAGCTTGTGTTCCTGAACGATTTTACAAGGCAGTAGTACCGCAAGATTTTTTATTCCACTGTCACGTCGTCCATGATGCCTTCTAAGCTTGTGTTGTTAACCACCCAGTCAACACAGAATCGAATATGAGAGTGCATATGAGTACAACGTGGAAGCGATAAACGTTCATTCGTACATTTAACTCCATGTTAACTGTACGCATATTGCCTCCACATTATACTCATATCCGTTATTATATGCGATCTTGTGTTTACTCGGCAGGTACTAGGTCCTAGGCTTTTGCGAAAATGAAACATGAATTTCCTGAAAACTTCACTGTATGTCAGCATATTTGAAAATTCGGGGAAAAAAGGTAGATGATTTCCAAAAAGCTGAATATATTTCATTTCTAATAAACAAAAAACACACTCGCGCACACGTCGATAAATATTTTGTAGAGGTCCCATTTCCCGACCAATTTGCTTGTCCCGGGATTCGAGATAAAATATGTTGCTTGTCCCGGGAAATTTTTCAATGTGGTTAAAAACGCAATTTTATGTTTAGGAATATGTTTTATTCATCAATAAAAAAATCAATGGTTCAAATCAACTAACTGGTCCCATCAATTTGAAATCGTTCTCTGAAAATACGACTTCAAGAAGCAGACCTTATTAATGCTGTCATCAGACAGTAAGGTTCGTTTTTTAGAACAGATAATTCCGGTGTTAGAAAAGATGCGCTCGCTATTGGTTGACGTCGGTTTGATTGATTTTAAGCCGCCGAAAATGATTTCAAGATTCGGGCTCAACTTACCATGTAGCTCAAAAATTGACAGCTCTTTCGCATTTACTTTTGAAAAATAAATCATCAGACTGGGACGGGTAAATCGAATCAGACTGGGACGGGTCGGCATATTCCTTTGTAGCCGATTCCAGTTCTTCACGCATGCTCGATGGTGTCGATCCTGAATCGTCATGCATACAGGACAATCCAGCATTCAATTCGGCAGCGTCATCATCGGTCTGTCTTTGGCTGCCTTGCAACAATCGAACTCCCAGTTCCTTGATGAACTTAATCATTTGCGTTTTCGATTAGCTTTCCAGTTCTGCTGGCACTTGCGTTGACAACAAAAGACCTCGAAGGAACTTCTTTTCGTGATTGCATCGAAGAGGTCGTTTTCAACTTTGGAGTTACTTTTCTTAAGTCTCGAATACAAGGAACACAAGCTGCCTTCCGCAGACAGCAATGTAGCATCTCGTGATTGGCTGAAGAGCTTCCTGAAGGATTTTTGCAACCTCGGAATCACTGTCCAACAAAAAAACCTGAAAGGCTTATTTCGGAAAGTGTCTATTTGATGCAATAGAAACCACGAATGAAGTGCTCCAGCATCTTTTCAGTCGAGTTCTAACGAGTTGTGACGTCCACACACAGTTCAAGTGGTTTATGTAACATTGTCGTGATTTTTTCTTGAAGCAGTGCATTCTTAACAGGCGACTTCGAAAAAAAAATTCACGACTCTTCGAATACGTTTCAGACTCTCCATATCGCGTGGTGTACAAGTCTATAATTGAAATAAATTAGCTGTTTTCTTTAATATGAACATGAACATTCTAATATTTTAACCCGAAGAACCAACTTCATCATCGTAGTTATCACTATCCGAATCGTCGCTATCTGAATCCTCATTTTCAATTGGTACCGGTGGCTGATCCTTGTACAGGACATCGCAAACCCTCCAGTGAATCGCATGGTTGTAACACTGCTGATGAAGATAATCCGACAATCTTCCAAACTTCGTCATCACTCGAGCTCCGTCAGTCGTTGATGCTACAATGTTTCCATCCTTAATACCGAATTTCCGGACCATATCCTTGACCATTTCCAAAACCTTTTCAGCAGGTAGTGATCCACGAATTTGGCCGAGACCCAGGTTGTAGAATGATCCGTCAGCGAAATGGGCATTCACGTTTAAGTAGCGCTTGTTGCTTAGACTTGTCCACTCGTCCAAAGTGAGACTAACCAGTTCTTGCTGCGATCAGTCTTCTTATTAGGCATTTTGTCGCTTTCAGGTCAATACATTAATTATAGTTATGTCAAAAATTCAATCAAAAATATTGATAATTGACAAAGTTACAGAAGGTTGAATATGACGGTTTATGGAAGCAAAATTTTTCTCGGCCTTTTTTTTTTGCTACTGAGTGTAGAAATCTGGAGTTGGAAATAAGGCGGAATATATTCGTTAACTTTCCTTGCCGGGTGAAGCTGGTTCCATAGCCTTTCTATGCTCGAATACGTTCACGAACCTGAGGTGCTTCAATCTGTAGTTAATTTTTTCAATCTGTAGTTAATTTTTTCGCAGAATTGTTTGGGCACTACATTGTGAGTATGGAAATAATTACCAATTCATGCTAATTATTAATAATAAACTTTACAGCGTGAGCCTGTCTTGAACAAAAAAGGACTGCGAACAGTCATAGTCTCATAACCGTCATGAAAACTGATAGGCATGGAATGAAACATACAATGAAAAGAAGAAGACGAGTTCAACTTCTTGCTTCGTGTTTTTGAGGACCTTGATAGGAAAAAACCAAATTTTCCACCTGATCATATTCAGAATTGTATGGGAGCAAAAGGAGGTCACTTACATATACTAGAAGCACGTAATTCAAAGTTCAATAGAAATTATGTGTTTTTCATGCAATCAAATAGTGTATGAATGAAGTAATTATGTTTAGTCGAACGAGAGTTATTAGCGTTCAAAAACCATTCACGCGTAACTCTCTTAAAAAACTTGTAATGTCAAAATTTTGTTATGACACCCAGTACAGAAAATAAACGTAGTTTTAAATTAAACATTTAAAAACTCTGAACCCAACTGTGGAAGTGGATGACCACTAAGGTGAAGTAGGGAATTTAAGTGGAAAAAAACCAAGAATGAAAGAAGGAATGACCATAACATATTTTGGTATTTTGTCAAAACTTAAGAAATTGGCAACACACAAGCCCCAACTTCAGGGTTGGAATTATGCGGTGGAAAAGGATAAAAGGTTGTGGTTTAGAGATATTTTCGCCGCGGGAAATGGAAAAGAGCAAAACTATGGTGTAAGATTCGAGACCCAGGTTGTAGAATGATCCTTCAGCGAAATGGGCATTCACGTTTAAGTAGCGCTTGTTGCTTAGACTTGTCCACTCGTCCAAAGTGAGACTAACCAGTTCACCGCTATCGATACGCTTCACTATTTCATCCCGCGTTTGCTGCTGAGCGTATCCATAGTATTCGGCGACCAGCTTCATGACGGATGTATTCGACTTTGGCAGAGAATTTCCGATTGTCTGATGAACTAGCTGTTGGTGATTGCATTGATCGAAAATCCGTCCTCTGCTGCCAGCCGAGCTACAATTTCCGCCAGTGGCTGACGTTTAACGAACTTGACCATCGATACTTGTTTCACTGGGACATTCGGTGTGGATGATTTAACTTTTGGAATCCATGTCGTGTTTGTTCTTCATCTGCCGGAGCAAACCACTGGTCGAAGAGCCCTTGCATGACAAAATTTACTCGCACTTCCGACATCGTGCTTTTTCTTTGTGATCCGCAATTCTAGCGAAGTGTTTCCAAATTTCAGCCATGCCTTTAAAATAATTGGATGTAAGGCTACATTAGCACAAATTTTGTATTACTACTTACTTTGATGTAATGGCAATCCGAAATTATTCAATGAACACAGAAGCAGTAATCAGTGAATGAAAACAATGTTTTGAATGGAAATGACAGCTTGCGTCGTATTGGCACGTATGCGTGTGTGTGTGTTAAATGTGTAGGCAAAAATGCGAATGCCTACTGAACCAACACAATAGGAATGATGCATTTTCATGAATGATGTATAACCTCGATGTAGGTACAGTAAATATGTATGTTGGCGTTGTATGGGTTATATTGAATGCGCGTAAACGGTACACTGAAATTTATTGGGAAGTATCAAAGCGAAAAAATATGTAAGAAATGTGTGTCCCGGGAATCCCAGGGTTTTCGGGACGGTGAAAAATATTATTCCGGGATTCGGGAAATCCCGAATTTTTCAAGATCCCGGGATTTTTTGTCCCGGGATATCTCGGCTTGGAACCTCTATCCCGGAAGTCTTCAGGTATTTTGAAAATAAATCCAAGTTGCCGATTTGTCATCATGGTAGTGTAGCCTGCACGTTATCTCTTGATCGAGAGTCACTCCTTAGTCCTTGGCCTGACTTACTCGTTGATGTCCATTATCGGAAATACGATAATCGAATTTTATTGGGTTGCGCTTTCGGTGGAATGAAATAACGTTGCATTTAATGATGCTAAGTGTCAGTAAATTTAAAGAGCACCACGTCGCCAGATCATCTACACGTAATTGCCGGTTTTCACAGTCGTCAAAACAGTGGATGATCATGAACATTTTTAAGTCATTCGTATACAATAATCTACACCCTGGAGGTAGAAGATGCGAGAGTTCATTGATGAACAGCGTAAACAGGAGGGGTCCGAGGTGGCTGCCTTGTGGAACACCGGAGGTATTGGTGGAACTTTCCGATTTTCATGCAGAGCAGGCGGTTCGTCAGGTATGATTCAAACCAGCACGCCAAAAGGAAAGAAACACCAAGTTTTTCGAGCTATGTCAGCAAAATGCTTTGGTCCACACGATCTGCACGAATGCTGCTTTCAAATCTATATAAACAGCTTAGATTTGACCACCCAGCGTCCATGGTGCGAACACAAAGTGAAACGAACTTGGTTACATTTGTAGCAACAGATCGTTTCGGGGAGAATCCCTGCTGAGCCGTAGAAATGTATGTTTTGCATTGAATAAAGCATCGTTCATGATGATTTCAAACGCTTTAGTTTAGCTTAGCTTGACTGACTGCACGTATCCATGGTTGCTACTCCGTGATTGATCAGAATCAGTGCAATTGCACAATGAATCAACTGAATTGGGCTGGGAGTAACCGGCCATTGTACACGTTTCAGTGACTCAATTTCTTTAATAATCAATAAAGGCGCCGGCCACTGTACACGTTTCAGTGACTCAATTTCTTTAATAATCAATAAAGGGGCCGGCCACGTCCTTGCAATCAGGTGGGAATAGGGAAGGAAAGTTAGTGTTACCTTTGCTATTTAGGGACCGTGGATTCACCTTGATATGTGATCATATAATATAGTTCATACAATTCAGGGGACAAAATAAGTGGGTAATACTTTATTGCATACTTCAATACGACGTTAAAAGCGCAAAAAGTGAAGCCTTATAAAACATAAAATGAAAAAAAACTCATTCTCATACAAAACTATAACATCTCCAAGCGTGGGATTTGAACAATAGTCCTTGGCGTGGTAGGTGTGTAGCTTCTTTGCAGAGCCAACTACGATTGATGAAAAGTCAACTTTGAAAATCTGTGATATGCTTCCCGTTGGCAGTGAATCCGCAATCTTGTACAACAAATTCATTCATGGTTGGTGTAATGTAATTTCAACAGTATTTAGAACTGCCCATAAAATATTGTCCTGTTCATGTTTTATATATATATATATATATATATATGGAACAATGTTTTGAAGAACAATAATAAAGTATTTATCACTTCTAGCAGTGAACAAAGTATTTTCAGCTCAATCGTTAGTCAGATTAATATTTAGATGCGAGCGATCCAAACCGATCTGACCTAGGCATGTTTTGCAATACGTTTATAAGACATTTATAAAACAAAAAAATATTAGTCATTATTGAAAAACGTTTTGTGTGTTACTTGGGTCATGACTTTCCCATCGTATTTTGCCGTTAGTCACGATTTGGAGCCTTCTGCACTTTGTACGTATGCAGTGTCTCCCTGTCCTTGGCTCTCTGAACGAAAGACTTGGACAGATTCAAATTTTTCGCCACATCCCTGACCTAAGCATTGATAAAACGCTTTCATGACACGATGGTGGTCCTGATCAAAAATAGTACATCTAAAGGGTGTCCACGATGAAATTGCCACACACAAAATTGATTCGCAAAATTCGAGTTTTCATCCGATTGCCATCAAATTTTCAGGGATTGAGAAATAACTATTAAACTTCATTTTACCATTTTACTCGTAATTTATTTACAGTCCATACGCAAATGCCCGCACCTTGGCCTTAGCCCCGGCCATAAAATTCTGCACAACCTGTGAATCAACCGTTTTTTGCATGTAAACCCATACTTTCTTCAGTTCCTCGACTGTCTTCACTACCTTAGGTCGTTTAAGAAGGGGCTGCTTCATAATCGCCCAGTACTTCTCGATGGGGCGAAGCTCCGGAGTGTTGGGAGGGTTGAACATTTTCGGCATATTCTGACCGCATTTCTTCTTCCGATCGATGCTCAGAGTTTCGTAGTAACGTTTAATCACACGACTCACCGTTGACTGCACGATTCCGAGATGTTTACCGATGTACCGATGAGAGCGTTGAGGATTTTTCAGGTGCTTGCACAAAATCAATTCGTGACGTTGCTTTTGGGTGAGGCCATTTTTTCCTATTTTCGAAAAACAGACAGTGATAAAAATACAACAAAATAAAACCACGCTTAACTTCTTCTACCCAAAGAGAAAATAAACTACTTCTACACAAAGAGGCGATTTTATACAGTGGTTTTTTCGTGGTGCAATTTGATGTGGGACACCCTTTAGCAACGATTTTAATCGCTCTTGTCTTGTCTTGTGCTTAGGTACTATTATCACGTTCTCCGATTCGTACCAGTCGATGGTCAACTTAGCGTAATGACACGAGGCAAGGTCGGACCAGAATATTACAGGATTGTCATGAAGACGAATCAGCGGCAACATGTCTTTTTTCAGGCATTGATTGACATAAGGCTTCGTAACTTTTCCGCAAGAGCAAATTGCCTGCCAGACTGTCAAATTTTTCAATGAAAACTGAGGTGTCCACCATGGCAACAGCATCATCTTCACAAATCGTGTAATATTGCGATTCTGGCAATGCTTAATAGTCCAACTTCGAATACGTTTCACCGTCCATCATGATCCAGTATTCATGGCGAAAACTGTGTCATCATTGTTCTCAACAAAGGATCACACCAGTAAGTCACAAGGTTAAAGTTAAAACTGCTACGAATACCAAAATAATTAAAAACATAGAAATGCATCTATTGCGTATCAGTATTAAAGCATTACACAACAAACTTAACACAAAAACATTAGAATGTTATTCACTACATTTAAAATTAGCAAAACAGTACCCAGTTAGTTTCTCAACATTTCTCACAAAAGTAACAGTCGCGGTACGTTGCGAATCTGAAAGAAAAAGAAAATTACTTGACAAAAAAATTCAAAAAATTCAAAAAGTCACAACCTAAAAAATCTAAAAAGTTAAATATAGTTCAAAATATAGAAGGTTTAGTAATAAACCGTTCTCCAGAACAATTCTCAGAAGAACAACTAAATTTACTTAACAAAGGACTCGATTACGCAATAAATTCAAATCCTGACAATACACGAACAATAATCGACATAGAGACAGCAATCAATATTAACAACTTACACACTTCACAAATACAACAAATATGATCAGAAACACCTTATATCCTTAAAAATACAAAATACAACACAAAACAAACAAATTACACAAGAACACAAAATACTCCAAGAATTAAAATGAAAACCGGTCTACTATTTGAGATTAGACAAAGGCAATGTACAGTAATAATAGATAAAAAAGACTACGAAAACATCATGTTAGAAAAATTAAATAATGGCTCCTACAGAAAACAGCGATCAGATCCCCTTCCGGGAATGATAAGACGTGTGGAAAAAACACTCAAAGTGCAAATTATCATTTGGTAATGAAATTAACAATCTTAAAGCATCAAATCCTTCATTGCCTACTATTATAGGTCTTCCAAAAGTTCACAAACCTGGCAATGAAATGCATGAAATTATTTCAGCAATAGGATCACCCACCCATAAAATAGCAAAATGGTTAGTTAACGAATTTAAAAACATGCCAAAACAATTTTTCAGTCGAGCAATTAAAAACTCACAACATTTCACAGAGCTCGTCCATAACGTAGACATAAATGAAGATGAAATTTTAGTATCGTTTGACGTCAAATCCCTCTTTCCTAGTATTCCAGTAAAAAAAACTTTAAACTTATTAGAAAATTGGTTTCTTTTTCAAAATGACGACATGGCATGGAAGAAAAAAGTACGTTCATGCATCGACAAAGATTGTTCATTAGGACCTACCTGACAAACGTAAACAATGGTTTCTTCAGTAAATTTCTCGTCGCACAAAGGCTACCCATGTAAGCCTTCAATTCTATCGGATAGGTACACTCTTCTTCTTCGAAATGACCGTGGTAGATTGATTAGGCGAGTTTTCAATGACGAGAAATTCGCGGAAAAAGCCATTGTTTACGTTTGTCTGTTAGGCCCTGATGAAAAATCTTTGTCGACTTGAAACTTACACAACTTTGCATGGAAGAAAATTATTTTTCGTTCAGGAACGAACATTATAAACCATTAAAAGGCGCCCCTATGGGTAACCCCCTTTCTCCTTTTCTGAGCGAAATATTCATGGCAAATTGCGAAAAACAATTACAAGATACGAATCAACTACCTACCGTTTGGTGTAGATACGTTGATGATGTGTTTTGCATTTTAAAGAAAGATCTCCTACCTCTCACCCTAAACACTTTAAACAACTCACATAGAAACATTGAATTCACTTATGAAATTGAAAATGACAATAAACTACCATTCTTGGACTTGCTTGTAGTAAAAGAACAATCTAAACTCTCATTTGAAATTTACAGAAAACCAACAAATACACAACGTACAATATCACATACGTCTAATCATTCATACCAACACAAAATAGCATCATTTAATCACATGATTCACAGAATACAGATATTACCACTAAGTCCAAACGGCATAACTAAAGAACTCGAATACATTTTTGACACAGCACACTTAAATGGTTACTCCCGAAGTCTAATGCAAAACGTAATCAACAAAAAAAAAACACCAGAACAATACAAAGAATCCCTCACCACACTAACAGAAACACAACCCCAACTTAACAGAATAGCAATGACACACGATAGCCACACTACACAATTACGACCAATCCTACGGAACTTTGGTTTTGAAATAGTTTTTACTAGTAAAAATAATCAGCTTAAAACTCTCGTAGGTTCTGCTAAAGACCCCATTGAGAATCTTAGCAAATCCGGGGTCTACAGAATAACTTGTGACCATTGCGGAAAAGTTTACATTGGACAAACTAAACGTAATCTCAATATTCGTTTCAAAGAACACATTGCAGAAGTCACTAAAGCAAGCAAAGACACTGAAAAAGGGATCATACACCATTTTAAATCAAAAGTAGCTGAACATATATTCAACGAAGAACATTTTTTAAACTTAAATAACATACAAATTTTAAGGCATATCACAAACCCTTGGAAACTAAATGTAGCGGAAAGCATAGCAATCCACAAACAAAATTCCAAAAAATTGCTTAACAAAGATCAAGGAAACGGATATTCGTGGCTGTTTAAATTTCTACCAACATCACAAAATCAACACAACGCCAATTTGACTATCTTCAAACGAAGTAGGAATTAATATCCTTTCACTTCAACAAACAACCTATGAGGTAAAAACATAAACACAATCAGTATACCCCCTCACACACTCTACCTCATACATTCAGGTATCATCAAAACTACTATAAATACTAGACCTACTATGATGTTACCTTCAAGTCGAGCACTCGACACTGAAGAAGTCTGTAAGTCGCAGACGAAATAGGCCGATCTGAAGAGAAGCTTCCTCTAGTGGAATTTAAAGGAGTTTGCCTGCGTTTACTAGTGATAATTTTGAAAAAGTGCTTCAATATTTTATTTTTATTTTTGTTAAAGTGATCATATGAAGTGTAAATTTTAAATTCGCCTAGTTTCCCAATCACAATAGTTCAACTAATACGCTCAAAAGGTTTTTTTTAAATAGTGTTTTTAAAAAAGTGAAAGTGTGTCATACAGTTTCCGCGACCGTGGTTTCACGTTGGCTGCCCAAGTTTCATGCCCGTAGAGAACCAGTGGTCTTGTCAGCGTTTTGTACATAGTAGATTTAGTGCGGAGTGACCATAAGTTTCTCTGGAGCCGATAGTGGCACGACTTTCACTTATTATGCTTCTTCGGATTTCATGCTGTTGTCGTTGCCTGCCGTAAGCAAGGACCGAGGCGAAACAAAGGACATGACTGTAGCGTGTGAAAATCGTACCTCAGCTGTTGAGCCCTCTTCGAATGACACCTTCCAACTGTTGAACAACAGGCATGGATGTCCATCGATTTGATGTAGTTCCCGACGTGATTCAAACGAACTAGAATGTTCTCCCAAACTCTTCAAGCAGTTTTGCACATCGTCCATCGTAGCTTTAAAAGTCTTGTGAGCTTCACGGGAAGTCCATAATTCTGTGCGGTCGATACTGTCTATCTACCGCACAGAATTATGGACACCGCCCTAAAATAGATGAACAGGGTTGCGTCGGGACCTGGAGCTCACGGCATTTTTGGAGGATATGCCGTACAATGAAGATCTGATCCGTTGTCGAGCGTCCGTTGGCGGAATGGGGCAGACTTCTCACTTATTGTGTTGTTTTATTGATGATCTGGAATAGCTTTTGTAGGCAGGTTCTTACACTCCAACTTGTCGTCCTTCTGCTACTCCTCCGGAAGCTGTTCGGAATTCCAAATTCGAAACCATCAGCCAATGCAGACGGAGGAACAGCTTTTCCTGAACCGTTTTGATGTGCTGAGCTCCAGTACCACCTTTGCCAGCCGTTTTGTTATTCATGAGCTGTTTGATAGCTTCCAATACTTCTCCCAGCGAGGAACCTTGTCCGTTTCCTTTATCCGCTGTGCTTGAGTAATCATTTCTTCCTCTGTCTTGGTCTTCTGTGCTCATGTCCTTTGCACCATTCAGGTGTTCATCGCTGCGATGCTTTCACCTATCAATCACCTCATGTCCATCTGTCAGAATACCCCTATCCTTATCCCTACAAATTTTGGCTCGTGTCACAAAGTCTTTGCGAGATGTATTGAGCTTCAGATAGAAGTTCTGCGTTTCTTGAGCTGCTGCATTTCCTCACAATCCGCTTTTTTCCAGGCGGCTTTTTTCTCCCGTAATAGACGGGTCTGTTGTTGCCGTTTTTGTCCACGTTTTGTCATATCTCGTGCAGCAGCGCTGAGTCCTTCTCCTCCAAAACTTCCTTACACTCCTTGTCGGAACCAATCATTCCATGGGCTCTGTTCCACATACTCGACGAAGCCGTCAGCAGTGTCGTTGATGACTGCTTCACCTCAAGAGGAACTTCCAGCACACTTTTATCCGTCAAAGGCTGTTTCAATACTCTGCACGTAGGTTGTGGCAACATTCGGTTCGTGCCGTGGCGGACTACGGTAACGTAGGTTGTTAACGACGGATAGTTTTGATCGCAGTTTCACCATCACCATGTAGTTGTCCGAGTCGAGTAGTTGTCCGAGTTTATAAAAAAGGAACAGAAGTTTATTTGAATTTGAGCAAAATCTATATTTCAAATGGCCAATGTTGTACAATTATTATGGTACTGGTAATTATTTTATTAGAAAATGACCAAGAAAAGGTACTGAAATACTAAGTGTATTGGAATGGGTCGTTGAATCGGCAGTAGACCTGCCACTATCTTTCGGATTAGCTTCTTTCACTTATCACTTCAAGGAAAATTCATATAAGAAGATTTTCTCCACAACATCACCACCCGTCAAAAGTGATTGTATTACGGCAATGTTGATGATTGTGAAAATTACAATTGTTCCACAAAGTTTTCCGCTCTTTTGGTATATTGACGCGTGTGTCCGAAAGCATTAGAAACGATTGATTTATCTTGCACACAAAAACCTAACACCGGGGAGTAAATCTTTGCTCAAGGATTCCTGGCTGTACAACATGCTGTGCGCTTTCAGTTTCACATGCTATATATTTTTTTCACTCATGCTTCCCATCTTGTACTGTCCTCTTTTTGCAGGTCTATCTTGTGTTTCGCGGGGGCGGAAAGCATCAAGACGACTCGACCGGACTCGGCATCAAGCCATCTGGTGCAAAATTCATTAGCCGCACTCATGGGCGAACCTTCGCTAATGCGAGCAGCGTGACGACGTCCACCGCACAGCTGGGAGGTAATATAGGTAAGCATTTTATACAGCATCCTTGTCCATTAACTTGCCTTTAGGGGTGCATTCTACTTCGTCGCAGGAAGCCCATTCCCGTCGTATGAAATAATAAAATTACGATGGGTGAAACGAAAACCAGTGCTGTGACATAAAAAGATCGGTTTTATTGGAGCACGACAAAGAGAAGTGAATGGAGTACGACGACTTTGCGCAGCACCCTAACATCTTCAACTGGTTACCGACCAACAGACAAACCAACCATGCCAATCCTAGTCTCTTTTTTCATTCAACGGACGATCCTTGTTTTCAGCGTAGATTTCCACGTGCTACGGCAAAAAACCTTTCATACTCCGTTTACACTTCAACCTACATCACGTCAATGTAGAAATATTTTTTCACATTCTGGTTTTGGGAACCCCCAGTGTGAAGTGGGTTTTACGTAAAATCATGAATTCATAGAGCTTCGCCAAGTGAGCATGACTTTAAAAGGGACGGATAAATGTTGCCTCGGAATCCGCACATACTTTGAATTTTATGCGAATATGTGACGCAAAATTGGAACTGTTACCTGTGTAAACTCAAACCGCCTTACCCATTCAGAGTACAGGGATGCAATGATTCGTGACTCATTCTTTTTTTTTTATTGTGGCTCTCCAAACTTTTTCACCCGTAGATAACTACAGTCCTACTTTTCAAAAACTTAGGGGCTTTGGAAATGGTGAAATCCGTTGCATGATTCGAAACTGTAAATATAAGTTTAGCTAGCAGGAGGAATGTGGCACTCTAATCAACCGGCCTTTCACACCAATCATATCAGGAAACAAAAGATTGAGTCATCAGATAAAACATTGCTCAACATTGGATTGTTCATGTGTTACCTAACTAATTACACTTCTTTTGTGATTTTATCAATACATTAGCATGTCTCAAAGGGATTCCATGTCATGAGTCCATCTCTTTAAAATTTGAAGCATAACACTCTTTTTAACATAATTGATGCATCTCTTCTTTTTTTATATAATATTTATTAGTCAAGTTATAATGTTTAGAAGGAAATATCAGGTGCACATTCTTTTGTCAGTCAAGAGGGTTTCATTCCCCTTGCATAACTAGTATTTGGGTAGCTTGTAAAAATGTGTGTTCTTGATCGGGTACTGCCTTTCAAATAGCCCTCCGTTCAAATTACAATTACTTCTATTCAATTTTCACAGCCTGTCAAACACTAACGGAACACTTTCTCTTCATATCTTTAGTTCTAGCAAAATTACTGTCCTCTTCTAAAGTCTCATGTTGATAAGAAAATATTTCCTTCAAATCATCAACCTATAAAATGTTCACCCCAATTATGATTGCACTTTATCTGTATCGACAACAATCCGGACACCTCAAAACTTAAGTAAAACAGAAATTTCGCATTATATTTCAATGGTAATTGTTAATTTCAGATTCATGGGATATGATTTAACAATTTACGAAGTCAAAACATTGTTATTTTGATATTTGCATACAATTTTCGAATTTTGCGCTTAGCTCGATCCATTAGGGTTTGTACAGAGACTTCAGATACCGTGGTGGCCGCCCTTGTCCAAATTGGTTGGAAGTGTTTGATATTTTTGATTCCTAGTTTCTTTCCAGAAAATTTCCGCTTCATCAGAGCCCCAAATATCTCGATTCAAGGTAACTCTGGACAATTTGACAGATTTGCGGATTTTGATACAACATTTTCTTGACTTGTTCCGTTCGACTCCTTCCAAGTTTTAACATTATCGCTCGATGCCAAACCGGGTCAGAACAAAAGTTTTTTATTTGTGGATTTTGATGGAGGATTGCATTCGCTTCTGCAGGCTTCGTTTCTAGTAAAACTCCATGTTGATTGTTCCTGTACTAGGTTAGTCAACACGTTTGGAAAGTGGATATGAAAATACAGTTTTTTGAGGAATTTACTTTTATTGCTCAGTATAGTCTCCCAAAAGATCATTACACTTGGTCCAAAGATCTTCGAACATTGTTGTCCCATCACGGAAGTGGCTTTCTGGAAGGCCTGCAAAATACTCCTCTACGACCGCTATAACCTCTTCGTTTGATGAAAAATGCTTTCCACGAAGGAAGTTTTTGAGATGTGAGAACAGCCAGAAGTCAGAAGGAGCTAAATCTGGCGAATAGGGTGGATGCTGGAACAATTCGTGCCACACATCACTGATTTTCGCGATGGTGTTTGGAGCTGTGAGCAGGTGCATTGTGTTGATGAAAAATGATGATGATTTTTTTTTTACTTATGCAAACCGTTTCTTTTTTCACAAATGTTTTCATCCAACTGGTTCAAAAAGTCACAACAATAATCACAGTCTTAGCAGTTTGGAGATAATCTATCAAAAAAAATTCCTTTTGCATCCCAAAAAAAAACTGATGCTAACACCTTCTTGGTCGATTGCTGGATACAAACTCGCTTCGGAGCCGAAGTGCCTGGTTCACACCACTCCTTAGCCTCTTGTTTTGATTCAAGATCATGGTGATGAATCCAAGTCTCATCCGTAGTGATGAATCGACGCAGAAAATCCTTTTTATCCTTTCTGATCTACTCCAAATGTTGTTCAGAAAATCACATTCGAACGTGTTGTTGTTGCATCGTTAGCAAATGCGGCACCAATTGTGCACACCGTTTTTTGAAACACAAAACTTCAGCCAAAATATGCCATATTGTTCCATGTCAGATGCCTATGGTTTCAGATATCACATACACAGTCGATCGGTGATCTTCCATAACCATATCCTGTATTTTCCTGATTTCTAGTACTGATGCACTTTTTAGACGCCCTGAGCGTGGATCGTCTTCGACGCTTGTACGGCCACGCGTTGGAAATGAAGGAGAAGACTCCTTTAATACTTTCATCATCCTTGCAAGGATCTCAGTAGCCGATAAACCTTCCAAAACTAAGAATTTAATCAGCGCACGATGTTTGGATTTCTCCATTGTTAAAAATACACTGACCCGTCAACTTCAAATGGCTTGTAAACAAAGAATGGATTGACAGATCGAAACGAAATTTTAAGTACATTCTTATGATAAATATTAAAATGACGTAGGTAGACATTTTGGTTTTTATACTGCTCCATAGATATCGCTTTCAAAACTTTTTGACTAACCTATTAGTGATGAAAGATTCACTCTTTCTGCCATACGTTCAAATTGCTTACCAAACAAAATATGTTTCGTGACACTTCGATGCTTTTGTCGTCATGAAATGCTCAACTGTTACATTTCCGACCATGGTAGAATAGAAAATCAGCCCTAGAAGCTGCTTGAAATCATCCAGGACAAGCTGTACCCCGTCGAGCAAGTCCCACAATCAACGCGTGAGGCGCCGTTAAGAACGACCACAACGGCAACGACAATCCAGCAGCAGTAAATTCGGAGTCTTGGGTTCAATAAGGAAAAACTCTCGATGGAACATCAGCACCAGCTGTCCTTCTCTTGGCCATCTTTTGTGCGATATAAAGTTTTTATACGTCTGATACTTTAACTTTAAACGGCAAAAGGGCAACTATAGAGTAGTTAGCGGACTTATTGGTTACTTGGGAATCTAACATATTGTGAATGATCGTCGCCAACTTTCACATCGGAATGCACATTAGATTTTCTAATGGAAGATTCTAAGCCCCCCGACACAGTCATTATCTTGCTTCTGGAAGTTCCTGGCGACAGCTCGTTCCGTACATGTGTTTGGAATCGATGAAAGGGTCTTCATACTTGCTGAATCAGGCAAGTATCATTATGTTTTTTTTCACCAGAAATCTCTCCTGTTTGCAACGATAATGTTTCAAATGATGTTCCCCCCATGCAGCCAGATGATTGTCATGAATAACGTGGTGAAACCGAACGTATGTTAGAAACTCCTGCTTCACCCGATCCATTCGAGTCTATTGCCTTTTATACTTTGGGACGCACAGTATTATGGAAGGCTCATCCTGTCACCGTTTACATTCGTCGCACAAGTTTAAAATGTTGAAAAAATGATCTTTTTATTAATTATAAACGAGATGTCTGGATTTATAGACTGCCCGGATATTGATGCATCCTTGTATTCATATTACCTCAAACCGCAAGCAACAGCTCATGCAGCTTCTGCATAACAAATTTATTTTAAAAAAAGGGCTCTTGTTCCGTTTTGTTAACCATTGTTGCCAAACTTGTTTTTATTTGTTTTTGAATGAGCAGCAAAGCAACACAAAATATTATAAAATCATAACGGGGTGGAAAGTTTACTATACCATGATCCTAAGTAAAACAAGCTTTTAGACATTGCCATGGCAATGAATAAAACAGCTCTGATGAAGCTGCGGGCAAAATCACGGACCAATGCTTTTCATAAAGTGCTTATCCACAAAAACGAACACAAACTATGAATCGATAGCAACAACAAACCATCCAATACATAAATTCCCAATATTTGCATTTGCACTTCCATTGTCAACTATGGGGAAACACATAGCGTCCGTCACCCACAACACTATGGTAGTCAGTGTCGTTGGGTTTAATTTCCATGCGCCCCAGTAGGCGCCCCGATTGCCACCCACAACGAAGGATTCTGGCGTACAGTCACCAGGGTAACAGCACATAACAGCTTTGGGTATAAACGTATGCATGTGAGTGCTTATGAGGAAAGCCAACTGGTTTGTTTTCGTTTCATTTAATTCAATTTAGAACTTTGATACTCACGACCAGGAAGCTGGACTCTGCCGGCGGGGAGGCCATTAAGGGACACATTGGTTAGTGGATTTGTTTCTGGTGAACCGACCAAGCGCTGGCCTCGTTTTTTTATGAGTTTCGATGTAATTAAATTTGATTCGTTCTGGTTTATTATGCATTTTTTAATTACTGGTTTTTGTGGAGGAAAAATCAATGCAAAAGAGAATTGCGGCATGCTATTGAAGGTGACATTCGGGAGCCAAAAAGCTTTATTTCAATCATTTCCAGGAAACTAGTTTATTTTGTCGCTGACGAAAGGTTTTGATGTGATTTCTCAGTAATTAGAACAATATAAATCTCGAATACTTTTTCAAACAGATGAATCTGATTTTGTAAACAAAGAGGGGAAGTAAGATTCAAACGTAAATATCTCAAAACTCCCAGCACCCTCACGGAAAGTAGCATCACTATCAAGTTAGGAAAATATTATTCCTTATGTTGGTGAAAATGCTAAGGGTCTAAAGAATTTAACGTTTTAATTTTACTTCCCTTCTTTGTTTACAAAATCAGATACGTCTGTTTGAAAAAGTACTCGAGATACATTGTTTTTATTTTTATTTTATTTTTTCAATACAAAATGACTTTGGGAACTGATACTTGTAAAAAAGTGAGCTGGATGCAAGATGCATGTAATTGTTTCAAAATAACGAAAAATTCATTCAAGAAAATACACACTGACTGTTTGAATAACTATAAAAACTAATTTTATATCAGGGAAAATGTTGGTTTGGGAAATGTTGACTATTCTCCGCAACCGATTTTCAAACCTAAAAATTCTGTTTACTCTTCCATCAGAGCATTTCACCCACAGAGCACACAGCAAAATTTTTCTTCTAATAAACCACATGCACTCGAAAATGCTGCTATTTTTGTTGCCTTTAATAAAACCTATTCTTTCCACACGCAGTTTAAATACAGGGTGTGGCAGGAAAAAATGAGACAAATTATGGTATGTCTTTCAAATCCCATGTGCATCTACCTTAAGCAATAATATCAACATTTCACTCGTAGTTCCTTTACCCGCTCTGTAATCAAGTGGCGTTTCACTTTGGCTCTGGAAGATGCGTGCAAGTCTTTTTTGAACATTGTTTAAATGGATTTTTCAGAAATGTTGGCTTCCCTGGCAAGTTTCCTGGTGGAACGTTGACCAAATTGATAACGTTTGGCGTACTTGAAAATTGCGAACTGCCACTTTTCGGTTTCAGCTGCTACGGATCATCCTGTTGAGACTTTTTGATGCGATAAGCCCTGACCAACCGACATCCTACCACCTTGGCAATATCTGCGGCATCTTCTGGGTGAGCAGCAAACTTGTAATCACTTTTTTGGTGCAAATTTTAATCACAAATTTGCAATGAAACAATTCCGATGTTCTGATACAGCACTTGGAAGATAAAATAAACAAACACACTGTAAACATATATAAAACATTAGCTTCACAAATCAGCCTCAATTTGTATGTTCAAGAGTTTCGCATTTTTTCCTGCCGCACCCTGTAGAACCCTGTAAAATGACAGAAACACTTTTTGGACAAATCTATCGATTGCAATAGACAAAGGACCACGGAACAAATAAATGTAAACAAACAAATATGTCAAATGTGTGCACAACGCTACGATAATACACAAAGAAGGATAGGATCCGCATGTTTGATAAAGAATATGTAAATCCTCTTACCTCTTCCTTGATGATTAAGTTGTCTTAAAAAAAGCCAGATTTTATGTGATAAGGCCGTATACCTGTGATGTGATTTAATCAACAAGATTAGAGAGATGCTAATCTAAAATTTCGTTTCATGAATAGAGTGACGAGGTGAAGAACGACTAACGCATTGCGATAGGTGAACAAAGCGCCAGGATCGGATAGTATTTCGAATCTGGCCATCAAGATGGCTATCTTGCTGGCTCCTGAAATGTTCCGGGTGGTGATGCAGAGATGTCCGGACGAGGGCGTCTTCCCGAAAGCCTGCAAAATTCAGCCTCTAGTATTGCTACCGAAGACAGGGAAACCATCAGGTGGCCGGCATATAGCCCTATATGTCTGCTGGATACGCCGGGTAAGGTTCTCGAGAGGGTAATCCTCAACAGACTGACAAAGTACACGGAGGGTATAGGCGGTCTGTCGAACAACCAGTTTGGCTTCCGAAAAGGCAAGTCGACGGTGCATGCCATTCTGTCTGTCACCATGTAACCGTATTGTGAATTCACCTTATTCGTCAACGCTTTGTGAATTCATTTTTACCTAAATAGTTCATTATATTGGCAGCAAAAAGCTTCAATTGAAATATGCTGTCAGTTGTTTGTAATAGACTGTCAGTTTTTTAAGTTGTAGTGTAGACAAAATCCACAAATACGCCACCTAGTAGGGAGTAGGGGAGCAGTCTGAAACATTTCAGAATTCAAAACTATTGCGTCGTAGAGAATTAAACAGATTCGGCCTTAATAGCATAGTGATCAGAATGACTTGAAAAGAAATAAATTATCTCTCTAATCCACCAATAGGAGGAATCTTCGCAGAAAAAACTAGACCAATGTATCCATCTATTTAATGCTGTGGAGTACTTGGTAGAGAACAGCTGATTGTCTCGGAAGTTGATTAGATTATTAAAGTAATTTCCAACAGCGGATTTTGCTTAAACTAAACTCGAAGTAAGTCTTCGCGCGTTTTAAAGTGGTGTTTGATCTCTTTCCATTGATTCTGTGTATTTTTTTCACATAAGCAGCCAAATCTGTCGAGTGATAGGAATTAAAAAGAAATCGATTCGTGAATAGTGTAAATGAGTAAATTCAGGTAAGCCTAATTATAAATATTTGGTGAACAAAGAAATAACATTGAAAACCGCGTTGAACAGGACCATTGCCCAAACAACGTGGGTGGTATGTATCGTTTTGTCTTGGTTGGTTTTGGTTTGTCTGGACTGGAGAACTCGTCCGTCGCCGTGAGGGTTAGTCAGGACCCACGTAGTCCGAAGCTAAGCGTGGACATCCACCGACCGCTCGAAAGCGTTGCCTACCCACCAATTCGTTCTACTAATGTCTTCGCCTCTAATTTGCGCTACTTACTCCACGTCTCTAGAGGACATAAACCCCGACAGATCCGCCGGCACGCAAGACACGAGGGTACGGTACCAGAACGGTTTTTGAACCCGAAATCGACCAGACGTTAGTGACGACAAACTCAGCAACTCATCTGTCTTCGAGGGACGTCCGACGCGGGACCACCACCACATTAAGGTCAGATCTGATCAGTGAGAAGCTCAACCACTCACTAGTATAAGCAAAGAGTGAATTCAAAACTAAAAGTAGCATGAAGTCACAATAGGGCCTTGGTTTGAATTAGGTTTGCTTGAATTAAGATTTGAATTTCTACATTTAAAATCAAAATGCAGCTCGATAAATTTGGTTAAATTGAATTAAATTACGCAAACGAATTTTGCGATAAATAAATCAATTACTTCTAGTTTAGTCGTTAGTTCTCCACCAGTTTTTCTCGTGACGCAATAAAATTTTGAAATTAATTTAGATTGGTTTAAGTTTATTAGTAGCTAAAAAATTCCCCTCCGATGAATTATTGAGTTTTCGTTCTATGAATTTTTGTTTCAATTTTATAATATTAGTTGAATTCTGTTTAATTGCCGTACGACGTTTGGGGTTGAATTGGGACTTTCGGTTCTGAAAAACTGCATAACCTGCCCTGAGAAAGCAATCTTATTCCGGGCGATTCCATAAGAGTAACGGTCCTTCATTGCAAGGTGGTGCATAAGCCGTTTACTTTGGAAACAGAATAGAACGTAACAACCAAGACGGCCGAAGTGGCAATCCAGCGTAAGAGCCGAGGAGCCCGCTACTGTGCAGTGGTCACCCTTGAGAAATGCATTCAAAAGCTCCAGTTGAGAGGCCATCGCCAACTCGTTCCAACGCCTCCACGTTCCTGGGTTACCTGCACAAGATTCTGGGAAGATCTTTCCAGAATCGGGTACTTGTGTACAATACAGAGGCAAGTCGGAGGCGTGTCCAAAACATCGCAGGCGGCCGGCAAGGTTCTATACAGACCCCGAAGCTATGGAACACGATGTATGACGAGGTATTGCGACTCAAGATCCCGAATGGGATGAAGATCGTCAAGTTCGCAGCATCGCAGCATCACCCTACAGATATATGGTGAATCCGTCGAAGAGGTGGCCTCGTACTCCATTGGCATTGTGGAGAGATGGGTGAGCTCCAGTTGCCCATCACAAGACTGAGGGCACGGTTGTGAACAATATAAAATCACGTGCAGGCAATTGCACAATAATATCAAAGAGGTCCCTTGGAGGTACTTGGGGGTTGTGATCGGCGAGAAGCTCTTCTCTATCAGACACGTCGATTACGCCTGCAAGAAAGCATCTATGGCCATATCACCAGTATCCCTCATGAGCATGCCCTAGCTCCTGTCCAGTGTCACCCTGTCCATACTAAGAAGGTACAGCGGGTCAGCATGGATCACTGCTTTGAGTACTAAGAGCTATCTAGGTAAACTCGAGAGTACACACCGGTTTATGTGCCTAAGAGTGGGTAGCGCATACCAAACGGTATCACGTGACGCGGTTTGCGTCCTAGCGGGGATGATGCCAATAGGCATCGACATAAAAGAAAATGTAGAGTGCTTCGAACAACGTGGCACAAGAGGTATTCGAAAGACCGCTAGAGCCACATGTATGGTTAAGTTGCAGCTTGAATGGAACAACTCCACTAAAGTTCGGTGGACCTATCTAATAATCCCGGAACTATCAGGGTGGGTCGGTTAGCGACATGGTGAAATGAACTTCCACCTAACGCAGATTCAGTCAGGCCACGGTTTCTTTAGACAGTGTCTGCATAAATACGGGCATGCACAGTCCTCCTTGAGAAAACCGTGGAACATGTGTTCTTCGCGGGACGCGGTATGCAGGACTGCTTCTCAAATCTTCCTCGATCTCCAACTAAAATGGCGGAACGACCAACAGCAGGTCGCAGGGACCCCCTAACTACTGAAGTCCTAAGTCGTTAGACACAGTGGGTGCTCCCTCCCCGAAGTAATACCCAGGCCTTGTGGTGGTTTTTTAGAGGGTTGAGGAGTTGGAACCCTCATCCTCAATCCCTGAGTTCAACAGGAGTCTGTTTGCAGATTTCCCATCCCGTCAAAAAAAAAAAAGAATGAAAAGAAAAAAACCTGTTTACTTCAACACAATTCAAAACATCAAAACATAAACAGTCTCGAGGGAAAATTTTGAAAAATCTAGTGGACACTTTTTTTAACACTGTTTGTTTATTTTTCAGTTTTATATTCTCTAAGTAAAACTCTTTTTTTTTAGTAAAACGTGTCCCACATCAAATTGCATCACAGAAAAAACACTGTTGAAAATTACGTTGTAGTAAAAAATAATCCATTAGTAAGCTTTCGGCATATTTATTTCCATAAACTTCAAAACCATAATCGTACACTCGCACCTAATGCTTAACTCCACTCATTAGGTTCTGTACAACATCTGGCTCCAGCTTCCTCTGTACGGAAACCCACTTTTTCATCATGTCTCCCTCAGATTTGACCTCCTTGGGATGCTTCCATAGTGCCTGCTTCATAATAGCCCAGTATTTTTCGATGGCGTTAGTTCCGGTGTGTCGGGGAGATTAATGTCCTTGGGTACGAAAGTGACCCCGTTGGCTTCGTACCATTCCATAACAACATTTGAATAGTGGGACGAAGCTATATCCGGCCAGGAGATCGTAGGGCCCTCGTGTTGCTTCAACAGAAGAAGCAGACGCTTTTGTAGACACTCCTTGTGGTAGATCTCCCCGCTTAAAGTCCCGTTAGTCACGAACTGCGCACTCCGTTTGCCACATAAGCAAATCGTTTGCCAAATCATGTATTTCTTGGCAAACTTTGAAAGTTTCTGCTTGCTTACTTCCTCCGGAACATCAAACTTGTGATGGGCGGTGAAGAAAGGCAGCCCCGGAAGCTGCTGGAAGTCCGCTTTGACGTAAGTCTCATCATCCATGATGAGACAATGAGGCTTCGTCAGCAGTTTCCGGGCCCGTAACTTTCCCACCGTATTTTGCCGTTCGTTACGATTTGGAGCCTTCTGAAATTTGTAAGTATGCAGTCCCTCTCGGTCCTTGGCTCTCTGAGCGAAAGACTTGGACTGATTCAATTTTTTGGCCACATCCCTGAACGAATCATTGGAATTCCGCTTAAACGCTTTCACGACACGCTTGTGATCCTGATCAGTAATAGAACATCCATGCTGGTCGCATTTCTCCTTCCCTCGATGTTCAGAGTTTCGTAGTAACATTTAATCACACGACTTACCGTTGACTGCACGATTCCGAGTTGTTTTCCGATGTCACGATGAAAGAATTGAGGATTTCCCAGGTGCTTGCACAATATCAATTCACGACGTTGCTTTTCGGGTGACGCCATTTTTTCCAACTTTCGAAAAACTGACAGCGATAAAAATACAACAACAAAAAAAAAACACGCTAAGCTACTTGTACTCAAACTTTTAAGAGAAAATTCTCAATGGGTAATTTCCTACAGCTTTTTTCCGAGATGAAATTTGATGTTGGACACCTTTTAAGCCATAAGTGAAACTTGTTAAAAAAAATTAAATATGTCAACACAAATCACTATAGACTGTTCCAGAAAGTATAAGCACACTTTCAAAATAACAAAAAAGTAATTTATTTTGTTTTAATTATTTTATTTGGCAAATCTTATTTGTATTTGTGTTTTATATGATATTTTACTCTCGTTTAATCAAAATATTTAATCATAGCCAAGACTCCTTATTTTTCCTTGCACATGACCCATTAGCTTCTGCACAGTGGTACTTTCCACCATTTTGACCACTTTTGGCCAATCTTTTTTAAATTTTTTGATGTCGTCCGCTGGTTTTGTGAATTTTCGAGGCTTTGCTTTGGTTAAATCCCAAAATGTCTCGATTGGCCGTGCCTACGGGAAGTTCGGCGGATTCATGTCTTTCGGCACGAAACATTCATTTTGACTTTTGTACCATTCTAAAGTGTCCTTTGCGTAATGACATGACGCCAAATCAGGCCAAAACACTACTTGACCTTCGTGCTGCCTGATCATCGGCAATAATCGCTTCTGGAGACATTCCTTAACGTATTTCTGAGTGTTCATCGTCTCCGTTGTGATGTACGGACTAGATGTTTTACCACACTCGCATATTGCCTGCCAAACCATAACCTTCTTACCGAATTTTTCGGTAAAAATTGCCTTCTCCATTTCGGGGGTGTCTTTGTCTTCGCTTACAGTAATTGTGGTCCGTTTTGTAATCTAGTTTCACATACTTTTCATCGTCCATTATTATTCACCCAGAATTTCTACACAATAACGAAACGTTGAGTTTGCGGGCCCGTGGTTTCACGGACGCGGCCTGTTTTGGGTTCTTTTTGGGTTTTTGCTGCTTCCGGTATGTTTTTAGACCAAGTCTTTCTTTGGCACACATGACGTTACTCGACGAGGTCCCTAGTTTTTTCGCAACATCCCGAACGGAAGTCGCTGGTTTGCGCTTGTAGGCATCCCTGATCTTTTTTATCGATATCCGGACTAACAGGACCAGATTTCCGACCACTCTTCGGCGCATCTTCAAACGTTTACTGTTCTCTATATTTTCTCTATTCGCACGATCGTACCGCTCCGGCGGGCAAAACATGTTGAAATATTTCATTATATTCAAAGTGACCGTTAAAATAAGGTGTGCTTATACTTTCTGGAACAGTCGTTACAGTGTGTTTACCATGTTTGTTAATTGAATCGTTCGTTAAACGATTCTGCCGGGCTTTAAAAAATTGTATAAATGGAGTTTGAAGAGGGGGGGGGTAGGAAGGCAGGACTCACAGGCGTGTTCACGCACCCAACCCCTAGCCGGGCGGGGAGGGGGAAGGCCCCCCCTGTGCCGCTCCCCTCCCTGCCCACCCGCCCAGTGGGGGGTGGGGTAATACGATGTGGGTGGGGTGGGGGGGTTGATGCCTTAGCTAACGCTCCCCGTTCTACTACTTCTACTCCTATTCTTCTATTCAGCCTTTCCTGCATTTATGTTAAACACTTACTACTTTCTTCTCATTTCTTTCGTTCTAGCTAGTTCCTGTCCGCTCCTGGGATGGACATTGTTTCTTTCTAAAAATCATCGTATTTTGTTTACAAAGGAACTTATCGGAATACTGGACTAAATTCTATCAAAAATAATAAGAATAATAATAAAAAACGAGAGATATATAACCTATATTTGATGTTTTACCAATCACTCCAACCTTCCTCAAATATTCCCCTAGCAAATGTCGTAAAGCTGCCAATCAATTGAAACTCACTGAAACCTTATTTTGTTAATTTATCTAATTCCAGCAAATGAGGGTCGCCTGACGGAGGAGGAAGCAACGGAAGAAATCAAACGCCTACATATTCAGCTGCAACATCTTTACGACCGAATACCGCAGAGGGGGGTGGCCATTGCTACCATCGCTTACCTGATAGACATCTGCAAAAATTCCTCACTGAAACCACCTCCCCCGTTGGGAGCAGTCAAGGCGATTATGGCCGCACCGGACAGTGGCCAGAAGCACGTAGACAAGAGCACCAATACCAACACCATCCCAAACGGGACCTACGGAAGTGAGGGATGGGTAGGATCTGGATTGAACCAATCCAATACGCGGATCACAATCACTGATGATTCCGACCACATTGACCGTTCGAAAGACAATAGCAACTTCAACTTGGATAAACTCCAGCTGAAATGCATGTGTAGCGAGGAGGAGGAGGTGGACGACGAGAAGGAGTCAAACTGCGAGTGCCATAGAGAGGAGGTGCTAAATTCCTGTAACAAGTCCGTTAGTAGTTTTAAGCATAGTGATTGCTGTGATAGTGGAAGGGAGCGTTCAAGGGCGGTGCTAGTGAAGCAAAATTCGGACCAGATGTTGAGCAGTAGTGGCTGCTGTGGCGGAGATGGTAATCTTCCAGCCAACACATGTAGTAGTAAGTTTAGTGAATTGAGTGCGAAAAATTTTGAATCTTGTGATAATCTGTTGCATCAACAGCAAAAGCAAAGACAGAAACAAATTTCCTGCGGTGGTAGCATAGATAATCATTCCAGTCGGCAGCAAAATTCAAGGGGGAGTTACGCTCTAGTAACAACGACGTCTTCTCTCAGCGTTGATGAGAAGAATTTTAGGAATCTCAATCAAGAAAACTTCAACAAACTGTACGCCAGTCACAACAACAAGATAGATAGTTTGAAAGAAAACTTTCTCATGCGAACAGCGCTCACCACTGCACTCCACAATCTAGAAAACGAGAACCGTTCGCGAACCCATAGACTGAATGCGGAATGTATGCAATTCCCGTCGGCAGTTGGTATCCAACGAATATCTCCCACGTGTCCTAGTATACCGACCACCTCCACCGCCATCGCCACTACAGCCAACTATAATAACACATCGACGATTTCGACACCGACTCCTTCGTGCAGTTCCTCCGGGGCATCCATCACCACCACTAATGCTTCATCCGGTGGGGTGATGTCAACCGTGCCAGTTCCTGTAATCAGCGGTACTGGTGCCGATGCTGCCACGGCAACAGCGGCCACCGTCGATGCGAATGGAACTGGCTCCAGTGGTCAGTCTAAAAAGAAAAAATCACCCGAGAAAAGGTTAGTTATCGATTTGAACGACAGATCGAAGTACACCGAGGAAGTGTCCGTGTGAGATTGTTAGAACCCTAGTAGAATTAATATTTACAATTTTAACGTGAAACGACTCAACAGTGCGGAATATTGATCAATATGAAAATTCACTCACTTTTAGATTTTTCGATATTAACAGATGATAGTATTGGTATACAGGTTAAAAATGTAAAAAAAAAGATGGTTTATACACAAGTAAGTACAATCAAAACGTTGGTAGGTTTAAACGTATTGAGGTTAGCAAACAGTTTAAAAAGTACTTCGCCTCTGTGTCGTAAAATGCTGCAATTTAAGCCTCCAGTCACGAATGTTTTCACCATCTAATTGAGCGACCAAAGGACTGACTGTTTGACTATTTAATGAATTCATAGCATCAAGTAAATCTCAACTAAATGGAAAATTGGTTCTGAATTTTAACATTACATCCAAACAAGGCACAATCATAACAAATTCTGATTAGACCCTCGTTTGACAGGAGTGGGACTTCAGGGAAAGGACCCATCGGAAGCAAGCGGACCGACTACTGACGACACAGCATAATACTGCAAAACAGCACATGAGACGCCTACGTATTCTTTTTTTTATCATATTCGTAACCATTTGAATTTACTTTTTGCAAAAACCAATTGGACAACCATATTGGCTTCTATTTTGCAGCAAACAACCCATCATTATCATAAAACTCCACCATCCAGTTGGTGCTACGGTCGGCTGATTCGAAAAGAGAAAAAGCACAAATCGATTACACGGGAATCGTAAAATGAAACGAAATAAATGAAGCCCATCCATGGTAACCCGTATTTCCTTTTTGTTTTCCGTTGGAAGCTGAGCGTCCGCAAAAGCCACTTGCTGTAATTTGAAGACATTTGCTTTTACCCTTCGAGCCAACTCTTTTACGCATCACTTGGCTTGCCTTGCTGGGATTTTAGATCTCCTCTCGGCTATTTTCCTTTCCATTATCGCATTGGCAGTCTTCGGCAAAATTCCCAAGGCCAAGCGCCACCAGCGTAAGTGGCAGTAATGTTAATTCTCTTAATTGAAATCATTCTGCGGTGGGTACCACCTTTGCAATGTTAATGAAAATTGCCATCCAGAATGCATGTACCATCAAAGAGCCGATCGTTACCCATGACCTTGGAAGGAAGAGAGATGACGGAGGAACGCATTGGAATCAATTAATGGCCGGAACAATTCATCTATTTCCAATTCGACAATCTCATAGTAATTATTCTGAATCCGGATTGAATGCCACTTTGGATAGCAAGCAGACATGCCAGCAGTGCAGGAATAGAACCTGGCCAACACAAAGACGTCAAGGATGTGTGCCGTGCAGATGCGTACCTCGGAGATGCTGGGCATTGATGGTTCCGAATGGGTGGGATGTTCGAAGGGGCCCGTGGTGCAACTTGGAAAGCTTTACACAGATTGTGAAATCGACGGGTGGTTCAGAATGAAATTTGGAAATGAAAACAAAACGTTTAATTCAATAACATTCCTAATATTAAGTTATGGCATATAGCATACAAAGTGAAATTTCAGTTAGCGCTCAACTTCCGTGCCGGATAGATGCATTGTGCCACTATCGTCTGCGGAAGCCTTTCTGCCAGCTTTTTTCCGATTGATTTCGAAGTATAAAAGTGCGAATACAGGAGGAGTGATCGATTGTAGTGAGTTTGGTGTCGCGTTTCTATGCTACCGCGTACAGGTGTCCGCGATAAAATGCCGCGAAAACACATTTCGAATTGACTATATGAATGTTCTGAAGAAGCCATCGTCTGAGGAGGTCCACCAGTTCGTTGGTGCGATGCTAGGTTTGAAGCGTGAGGAGGTACTGTGGATTCAATACAGCCGCAACACCGCAGTCACGTTTATAAAAGCGAAGTGGTACAGAAGGTCGACGACATTCCTGGACTACCGACCGGTGTACGTATCGTACGGATGACGATCAAAGCAGGAATTGCATCCTACGTTACCATCGACGGAAGAACGACACTCGTGCCGTAGAAGGGCCAGCTGCAAACCTGCCGGTACTGTGGCGAGTACATACATAATGGTATCTCTTGTGTGCTGAACAAAAAGCGGCTGGACCAAAAACTGACAACAAACTGGCCACGACCAACCCGCCTCAAGGTTTCGGGCCAACAGCCATCATTACCGAAGTAACGTCTTCCGCCAATCCATCGAAACCGGTAGCATTCAGCAGTATGCCATCTTCTGTTGGTGTGGAGACTATCAAGGTCGATCTCATCGTAACCCATCTAGTTTCTAAAACCTGCAGACTTACAGGAACCATACACAAAACATCTTTTTAAAATGATTAATAATTGTTTGTTTTATAAATGTATTATACTACTGTGTGCAAAAAATAAGGTGACTTTTGTTATACTTCAAAAATCTTTATTTAATCATCAAAATCTATTTCGTCCCCTTCAAAGTAGTCCTCCTCTGATGCAATGCACTTATGCCAGCGTTTTTTCCAATCCGCGAAGCAGGCCATATAGTCGGCTTCCGGGATGCCCCACAATGCACGCAGCGATTCTCGTTGAATCTCTTTAATCGATACAAAACGGTGTCCTCGAAGTGGTCTTTTTAGTTTTGGGAATAGCCAAAAATCACACGGAGCCAAATCAGGTGAATATGGTGGTTGTGGAGCGATATGAGCCGAATTTAAAAAAAAAAAAAAAAACACAAAAAAAGGGGGAGAAAAGCGCCACAAAACGCGTTTTGTCTCTTGTGGGGGAATTAATTTTTTAAAAAAATTTTGTTGTTCTATTGTGAGGGGGGGAGATGGGGGGGGGGTCTATTTTTTTTTGTTGATTTTTTTTTTACAAAATTTTTTTTTTTTTTTTCGTGTGGGGTTGTTGGTGGGGTGGGGGGGGGGGCGGTCGGGGTTGGGGGTTGTCCGCGGTGTGGGCCGGGTTTGTTGTGGCTGTGCCGTTTTTTTTTTATTTTTTTTTTGGGGGGGGCGGCGTCGGCGGGGGGCTCCTTCCCCTCTTCGTCGTTGGAGGAGGAGAAATATTGGTTCGGAAAAAAATAATTGCATTTTTTTTTTAAAAAAAAATATAGAGATATAAAAAGGGCGGGTGTTTGGGTGGTGGAAAACACAAGCATAAATAAACTAATTATGGAGGGAATGTCATGAAATGCCAAATATATGTCACTAACAAGCCTACCAACGTAAAAAAAAAAGAATTGGACAATATCTTAAACGCGCAATTTTTAAATTAAAAAGTCACCTTATTTTTTGAACATAGTAGTAAATGTATTGCAAAACATGCCTAGTTCTGATCGGGTTTGGTCTCTCTTATTCTATTTATCAATCTGACTAACGAGTGTGATAAAAATACTTTTTTCACTGCTGGGATTGATCATTCGATTTATACTTCATCATTGTTCTTAAAAACATTGTTCCATACATTTACACCGTGTTCAATATATTCTCATACAAAATAAATCTCTTTTCATTTCAAATCGATAATCCAGATTTTATTGATAACTTTACCCATTATATTGCAATATCAACTACAGCATATATTTTGGAATAACTCCGCCTTTAACCTTCTTGACCAGCTCCAGATGTTTTTCGAAACCGTCACAGGCGACACGCACGACTTCAATCGGCATTTCGTCCCCAAGTCGTTTGATTGCGGTTTTGAATTGGTTCATATTAGATGCCCTGTGGTCAATTACCTTCACCAGCTTGTAAGACCATACGAAATAATCCTAGGGATTCAGATCTGGTGAACTAAGAGGCCATTTATTCTTGACCAAAAAGTCGGTCAAATTTTCTCGGCGCCAGCCCTGAACGAGATTTGCAGTATGCGATGGCGCTCCGTCCTGCTGATACACATAGTGATCATCTCCAAACACCTCTTGTACATATGGCTGGACTCCAAAACTTCCTCCAAAACTTCCGTTTCATAATATACGGCATTCACTTTAACGCCTTTTTTGATGACAACTAGAGGTAATTTGCCTCGTTTGCCAATTCCTCCCCAAACCAGCACTAACGCAGCACTTTGGAACCGTGGAATATTCCTATCACTCTCTGGAACAGTTCTCAAAGAAAGAGCCCACAATCTGTCGTTCTGGACATTGTGGGATTGTTGCAAGACGAATAACTTTTCGTTGGAAAAGATAAATTCTCCCCCACCGTGCCGCGACAAAAGCAGACTTGCTCTTTCGAGTCGTTTCTGCTTGAAAGGATCCGAAACTCCGTGAGCCTTACGTTTCTTGAAAGCTTGGAATGCGCGGTCATTTTGCAGTATATTGTGCATTGACGATCTCGAAACATGCAGATCTGCGGCGATTTTACGTACGACCGGATCTCTTCCGGTCATCCAACAAGCAGGCGTCACCGTACCTTCGGATGGTTCGGTACACAAAATCCTGCTTTACTTCTAGGTTTTTCAAATTTCTGAAAATAGCGCCCGGGCGCTCACCATTCAAAAAAAAAAAATTATCACCACAGCACGAAACTCCTTCATCGCTGGTAAAAGATAAACACCGAATGAAAACAATCGAACATAACCTAAAAGCATTTGTATCAACATAGTGAGAAACTACACATACGTGAAGTATGTTGAGCTAAGGAAGGACCCAAAGGGTATCTGAAATAATCTCGACAAAATTTTTGATCAAGCCGTTAATGTTGCTTCCCTAATAAACATGTACCATACTGGAACGATATTATAGATAATATTACCATACCACTTACAGGACCTCCCTAGGCACAGTTGGTAAAAGTACAGCTGAAAAGCCACCATGCTGGAAGTGGCTGGGTTCGATTCTCGGTCTAGTCAAGGAATTTTTGCTAAGGAAAAATGATCGACTCCGGGGGGGTTTTTTTTTTTTTTTTTACCCCAAAAAAAAAAATGTATAAAAAAGGCACCGGGCGCAAAAATCTTTTTAAAAATTTTTTTTGTGGTGGTGCCCCCACTTTCTTTTTTTGTGGTGATGGTGGCGGTCTTTTTTTTTTTTTTTTTTAATGAAAAAATATTTTTTTGGCTGGGGTTATTTTTTTTTGTGTAGGCGAGGAGGGGGGACCCAGCAAGAAAAATGTTAGAGTTAGACGTAGTTAGAACTTTGTTAGACGTTACCAACATAAAGCTTTAAACACCAGTTGCATGCTTTCAGGAGGAATTTGTTACGCTTTGCTGTCATTCTCTCTTCAGCGTGCTTAAGTCTAGATTCCCACTGATGAGACGGAAGCGTGACATTACAAAACATTTCTAAACATCGATTCGAAGTCTTACGGCGTGAGGAAAATGTCGACAAGATGTTTTTAAATACATACAGATGTTTCACCTCCGACACTTCTATGGGCGCCCGGCCATAAAGCTGCATGATCTGACTAGGTGGATTTCAGCGTTGCCAGAGCATCTGTTTATGTGTTATTTAATTGAATTTCAATAGTAATTAATTAGCGGTAACAATATTACTTATTTTGTCATATTAACACTCTTGAGGGATGTTTTATAGCATTCAGGTCTGATACATTCGGTTGCTTTGGTATTAAATATTTTCAGAACGAGATTTTTATAGAAATTTTCACCAACACGAATGTTTAAGGTATGCTTTATGAATAGACATTTGCTTGAGTTGGTTAATTGCCCCTGAACTACAGAGAAGGATTTACAGAATACTTTTAAAAAACTAGCCCAGGGCAATATTTCCAATAAAACTTTCATTCAATAAATCCTTTTATTTTTCTACCAAAAATGATAAGAATTTCAACTAAGCCACTTGATAGATTGGGACGCAAATTCTCTGGTAATGTTTAGAAAATCACTTTGACAAAATTACTGAGCAATTACAATTTATTTGTACATATACGCACTAAACCTTAGTGATTTACAAATTTCTTTGCCTAATATCTACAACAGCATCTGTGATAAAATATATTTCGACCTTATTCGATGATATCGCTGCTACTAAAGCATTAATTCAGAAGCCTAAAGCAGTAGTTCATTTTCATATAAAATTTTTAAACATACTTATCGCTTCCAAGAGCTCAAATTTTGAACATACTTTCTATAGACCAGATTTTGAACTCTGTCTTGTTCAGTATTTAAACGTATACGTATGACTGTCAACTTAAATAGATTTCAAATGGTGAGTTGAAAACGTGGTGGGGGTGCGACAGACCTCTTGTCGACACAAGTTCCTATCTACGAGTCATATGATCACAAAATACTGCCAGCTGAAACATGGAGTTGGAGACGCTGATTGGCGTAGCCTGGGCAATGTGTCATTTCGATAATAGCGAAGTGAGCGGGTGTGACTGAAGGTCGTGTACCTGTAAATCATTGTGTTTACCCATACCTGTATATAAAATCATATTATTTTCCATTCTCAGTTTATTAATAATTTCAGAACGCTTTGGAATCATCTTTGCATTCCAAAACCATTTAAGAGCCTGGAGCAACATGAAAAGCATCAAAGGCTCAGTTTGTTTTTCAGTATTTCAGCATAACATTTACTTTAAAATTTCACTTTTGAACTTCAACTGTTACATTAAAAAAATACGGGCATGCACTTTTAAGCAGTATAGGATTATATTAAAAAAAAAATGGGTATAGTTTTTGGTTCAGGAAGTACCAGCACATTGGCCCATGCTTAATGAACAACCCCTAAAAACATAACTCACTACGAACAATCCCTCAAATATTTTGTCAAAATAACACCTCAAATCCAAACCAAAACAAAGATTTTAGTAACGATATAAACAATCTTAATTAATTAACTTTAGCTCCGAAATTAGAAAAAAACATAGAAAATTATAAAATGCCGTTTAATGTTTTAATAATAAAAAATTACAAAATATACATAAAAAAAATCTAGGCATAAATATTATTGCGAGCTTTTCTACTATTTTCAGGTTTTTTAAAATAAAAATTTCGTTTAGTGCAACATTTTCAATTAATGTTATATATTATGTTTAAATAATGTTTAATGTATATAATGTAAATATTTATATACCTGATATGAAAACTTTCACGAAAAAACACGCTTGGGTATTATTATTGAGTGACAGCGTCATAGCATGCAGTGGGACCGGATGACGGAGAACGAAATAACCCAAAAAAGTGTTTTGTTTTAAACTAAATTTTTTGTTATTTTTTCTCAAAAAAAAAAAAAAAAAATCAGATTGATTTAAACGCCGCATTAGTTTAATCAATCTAAAAAATATATTTGTTTTCCTGAGTCAACGCATTCTGTGTGTCTTTTTTTTTTAATAATAAACCCCTTCGATGGTGGAAGCAATAAAAATGTTAGTTTAGAACAATCATAATGTGTGTTGTACTGTGATAATATCTTTAGTTAGAAACAACCAACCTGTCTATTTGAATCAAAGCAAAATCTTTAGTTTAAAACAACAAAACGGGTTTTTAAAACCACTAGTTTTTTAGTTTGGATGTCAACAAAAAAGTTTGTTGTTTCAATTTGTGTTGTCTGATTGTATATATATGACATTATTTAAGAAGTTACAATTCAATAAAGTTAAATATAATTCAAACTAATTCAGTTGAAATGATTTGTTTTTTAAGATCATTTATTTGTTCAGGCTTAATCGAATCAACTTTACAGAGCCAAGATTTCATATGTATATACATCAATTATCTTGAAACTAACGTTAAGGAGACAGAACCGATTACTCGCGGTCGTCTCGAGGTTTATAGGAATAATATTTGAAAGGATGGGAAGATGGGCGGGAATTTGAAGTATGGTTTACGTAACACATTTATTTTAGATTCGAAATTGTCAAAACACATAAATGAGTTTCATAAACTCCGGGTCACGCAGAGCCAAAATATCTCGAACTGGTACATTGGGTTGTCTACCTCGAGCCCGAAGGGAATCATAAAGCTCAGATCTGACTCCACGATGCTCAGCACATGACCAAATAATGTGATATGCGACATGACACGAATGAAGTCTCGACCCACATCCATCCCCCTAAACCAAGATTTCTTCGACACCTTAGGGATGATAGAATGTTGCCATCGCCCCAAATCTTCTGTACTCCATTTATACTGCCAGCTGACGAGTGACTGTTGACGAAAAATAGGAAAAAATTCATTAAAGGCGATTTGTCGATCATAAATATCGCCTTCTATAGCGCCCACCTTTGCAAGCGAGTCCGCTTTCTCATTGCCCGGAATTGAACAATGAGATGGGACCCAAACAAAGGTGATAATAAAAGAACGTGAAGATAAAGCACTTAGAAGACCTCGTATTTTCATGAGAAAATACGAGGAATGCTTTACCGCTTTAATCGACGATTTTCAAACACTAACTCTTTAATTTTCTTCACGTGTTGCTCATCAGTTGATGTCGATGGCCGTCCTGGCCGTTGCAAGTCTTCAACGCTAACTAATTATGGAGGGAATGTCATGAAATGCCAAATATATGTCACTAACAAGCCTACCAACGTAAAAAAAAAAGAATTGGACAATATCTTAAACGCGCAATTTTTAAATTAAAAAGTCACCTTATTTTTTGAACATAGTAGTAAATGTATTGCAAAACATGCCTAGTTCTGATCGGGTTTGGTCTCTCTTATTCTATTTATCAATCTGACTAACGAGTGTGATAAAAATACTTTTTTCACTGCTGGGATTGATCATTCGATTTATACTTCATCATTGTTCTTAAAAACATTGTTCCATACATTTACACCGTGTTCAATATATTCTCATACAAAATAAATCTCTTTTCATTTCAAATCGATAATCCAGATTTTATTGATAACTTTACCCATTATATTGCAATATCAACTACAGCATATATTTTGGAATAACTCCGCCTTTAACCTTCTTGACCAGCTCCAGATGTTTTTCGAAACCGTCACAGGCGACACGCACGACTTCAATCGGCATTTCGTCCCCAAGTCGTTTGATTGCGGTTTTGAATTGGTTCATATTAGATGCCCTGTGGTCAATTACCTTCACCAGCTTGTAAGACCATACGAAATAATCCTAGGGATTCAGATCTGGTGAACTAAGAGGCCATTTATTCTTGACCAAAAAGTCGGTCAAATTTTCTCGGCGCCAGCCCTGAACGAGATTTGCAGTATGCGATGGCGCTCCGTCCTGCTGATACACATAGTGATCATCTCCAAACACCTCTTGTACATATGGCTGGACTCCAAAACTTCCTCCAAAACTTCCGTTTCATAATATACGGCATTCACTTTAACGCCTTTTTTGATGACAACTAGAGGTAATTTGCCTCGTTTGCCAATTCCTCCCCAAACCAGCACTAACGCACCCAGCAAGAAAAATGTTAGAGTTAGACGTAGTTAGAACTTTGTTAGACGTTACCAACATAAAGCTTTAAACACCAGTTGCATGCTTTCAGGAGGAATTTGTTACGCTTTGCTGTCATTCTCTCTTCAGCGTGCTTAAGTCTAGATTCCCACTGATGAGACGGAAGCGTGACATTACAAAACATTTCTAAACATCGATTCGAAGTCTTACGGCGTGAGGAAAATGTCGACAAGATGTTTTTAAATACATACAGATGTTTCACCTCCGACACTTCTATGGGCGCCCGGCCATAAAGCTGCATGATCTGACTAGGTGGATTTCAGCGTTGCCAGAGCATCTGTTTATGTGTTATTTAATTGAATTTCAATAGTAATTAATTAGCGGTAACAATATTACTTATTTTGTCATATTAACACTCTTGAGGGATGTTTTATAGCATTCAGGTCTGATACATTCGGTTGCTTTGGTATTAAATATTTTCAGAACGAGATTTTTATAGAAATTTTCACCAACACGAATGTTTAAGGTATGCTTTATGAATAGACATTTGCTTGAGTTGGTTAATTGCCCCTGAACTACAGAGAAGGATTTACAGAATACTTTTAAAAAACTAGCCCAGGGCAATATTTCCAATAAAAACTTTCATTCAATGAATCCTTTTATTTTTCTACAAAAAGTTAAGAATTTCAATTAAGCCACTTGATAGATTGGGACGCAAATTCTCTGGTAATGTTTAGAAAATCACTTTGACAAAATTACTGAGCAATTACAATTTATTTGTACATATACGCACTAAACCTTAGTGATTTACAAATTTCTTTGCCTAATATCTACAACAGCATCTGTGATAAAATATATTTCGACCTTATTCGATGATATCGCTGCTACTAAAGCATTAATTCAGAAGCCTAAAGCAGTAGTTCATTTTTATATAAAATTTTTAAACATACTTATCGCTTCCAAGAGCTCGAATTTTGAACATACTTTCTAGACCAGATTTTGAACTCTGTCTTGTTCAGTATTTAAACGTATACGTAGGACTGTAAACTTAAATAGATTTCAAATGGTGAGTTGAAAACGTGGTGGGAGGGTGCGACAGACCTCTTGTCGACACAAGTTCCTATCTACGAGTCATATGATCACAAAATACTGCCAGCTGAAACATGGAGTTGGAGACGCTGATTGGCGTAGCCTGGGCAATGTGTCATTTCGATAATAGCGAAGTGAGCGGGTGTGACTGAAGGTCGTGTACCTGTAAATCATTGTGTTTACCCATACCTGTATATAAAATCATATTATTTTCCATTCTCAGTTTATTAATAATTTCAGAACGCTTTGGAATCATCTTTGCATTCCAAAACCATTTAAGAGCCTGGAGCAACATGAAAAGCATCAAAGGCTCAGTTTGTTTTTCAGTATTTCAGCATAACATTTACTTTAAAATTTCACTTTTGAACTTCAACTGTTACATTAAAAAAATACGGGCATGCACTTTTAAGCAGTATAGGATTATATTAAAAAAAAAATGGGTATAGTTTTTGGTTCAGGAAGTACCAGCACATTGGCCCATGCTTAATGAACAACCCCTAAAAACATAACTCACTACGAACAATCCCTCAAATATTTTGTCAAAATAACACCTCAAATCCAAACCAAAACAAAGATTTTAGTAACGATATAAACAATATTAATTATTTAACTTTAGCTCCGAAATTAGAAAAAAACATAGAAAATTATAAAATGCCGTTTAATGTTTTAATAATAAAAAATTACAAAATATATATAAAAAAAATCTAGGCATAAATATTATTGCGAGCTTTTCTACTATTTTCAGGTTTTTTAAAATAAAAATTTCGTTTATTGCAACATTTTCAATTAATGTTATATATTATGTTTAAATAATGTTTAATGTATATAATGTAAATATTTATATACCTGATATGAAAACTTTCACGAAAAAACACGCTTGGGTATTATTATTGAGTGACAGCGTCATAGCATGCAGTGGGACCGGATGACGGAGAACGAAATAACCCAAAAAAGTATTTTGTTTTAAACTAAATTTTTTGTTATTTTTTCTCAAAAAAAAAAAAAAATATCAGATTGATTTAAACGCCGCATTAGTTTAATCAATCTAAAAAATATATTTGTTTTCCTGAGTCAACGCATTCTGTGTGTCTTTTTTTTTAATAATAAACCCCTTCGATGGTGGAAGCAATAAAAATGTTAGTTTAGAACAATCATAATGTGTGTTGTACTGTGATAATATCTTTAGTTAGAAACAACCAACCTGTCTATTTGTATCAAAGCAAAATCTTTAGTTTTAAACAACAAAACGGATTTTTAAAACCACTAGTTTTTTAGTTTGGATGTCAACAAAAAAGTTTGTTGTTTCAATTTGCGTTGTCTGATTGTATATATATGAAATTATTTAAGAAGTTACAATTCAATAAAGTTAAATATAATTCAAACTAATTCAGTTGAAATGATTTGTTTTTTAAGATCATTTATTTGTTCAGGCTTAATCGAATTAACTTTACAGAGCCAAGATTTCATATGTATATACATCAATTATCTTGAAACTAACGTTAAGGAGACAGAACCGATTACTCGCGGTCGTCTCGAGGTTTATAGGAATAATAATTGAAAGGATGGGAAGATGGGCGGGAATTTGAAGTATGGTTTACGTAACACATTTATTTTAGATTCGAAATTGTCAAAACACATAAATGAGTTTCATAAACTCCGGGTCACGCAGAGCCAAAATATCTCGAACTGGTACATTGGGTTGTCTACCTCGAGCCCGAAGGGAATCATAAAGCTCAGATCTGACTCCACGATGCTCAGCACATGACCAAATAATGTGATATGCGACATGACACGAATGAAGTCTCGACCCACATCCATCCCCCTAAACCAAGATTTCTTCGACACCTTAGGGATGATAGAATGTTGCCATCGCCCCAAATCTTCTGTACTCCATTTATGCTGCCAGCTGACAATTGACTGTTGACGAAAAATAGGAAAAAATTCGTTGAAGGCGATTTGTCGATCATAAATATCGCCATCTATAGCGCCCACCTTTGCAAGCGAGTCCGCTTTCTCATTGCCCGGAATTGAACAATGAGATGGGACCCAAACAAAGGTGATAATAAAAGAACGTGAAGATAAAGCACTTAGAAGACCTCGTATTTTCATGAGAAAATACGAGGAATGCTTTACCGGCCTCATGAAGTGAATAACCTCTATAGAACTGAGACTATCCGTGAAGATGAAGTACTGATCCGGTGTTACTGAGGCAACAATTACTAGCGTGAAGTGTATTGCCGCTTATTCAGCGACATATACTGAACAATGAGCTTGAAGTTTTCGTGTGGCGCTATAAATTTCATTAAATATACCAAAGCCGGCTGAATCCTCTATCAATGATCCGTCAGTGAAGAACGATTTAGTGGAATTAACTTGGCCAAACTTTGTAGCAAATATCACAGGAGCAATCAAAGGACGATGATGCTCTGGAATTCCACGAAGCTCTTGCTTCATGGATAAATCAAAATGAACCGAACTGCCAAAGTCGGAGAAGCAAACACGATTGGGAATATTTGGCGAAGGGCTGACATCCTGTGTTATGTACAAATGGGACAACGTCATGAAGCGAGTTTGAGGGTTCAACTCAAGAAGCTTCTCAAAGTTTCCGATTATATGAGGGTTCATAACTTCACACCTGGTGAGGAGCCGGAGAGATAATTCTGAAAACCGATCCGAGAGTGGCAACATGCCAGCCAGCACTTCAAGACTCAAGGTGTGATTCGAGTGCATGCAACCTAACGCGATACGAAGACACCGATACTGAATACGTTCCAGTTTGATGATGTGCGACCGAGCCGCTGACTGAAAACAAAAAATACCATATTCTAAAACCGACAAAATCGTTGTCCGGTACAACGTTAGAAGATCTTGCGGATGCGCTTCCCACCAGGTCCCGGTAATTGTTCGAAGAAAGTTGATCCTTTGCTGGCATTTTCGCTTCAGATACTCAATGTGGGATCTCCAGGTGCACTTCGTATCGAACCAGACCCCAAGATATTTAAATGACATAGAATGAGTTATCCGCTTACCCCAAATTTGAAGCTTCGGTTGTGCAGGGTTATGCTTCCTAGAAAAAACTACCAACTCAGTTTTCTCCGTAGAGAATTCGATACCTAGCTCTAGAGCCCAAGTAGACAAATTGTCTAAGGTATCCTGTAAGGGTCCTTGCAGATCGACCCCATTGGGTCCCGTGACAGACACTACGCCGTCATCTGCAAGTTGTCTCAACGTACAGTTGTCACTTAGACAACCGTCAATGTCTTTGACATAAAAATTATACAAAAGGGGGCTTAAACATGATCCCTGGGGGAGACCCATGTGGCTAAATCGGGAAGCTGTAGAATTTCCATGAGAAAAGCTCATATGTTTCTCTGACAGCAAATTGTACAAAAAATTATTGGATTATTATTAATGGAGAAAAGCCACAAGCGTGGAGTTTATCTGAAAGAACTTCAACAGATACTGAATCAAAAGCCCCCTTGATATCCAAGAAAACAGAAGCCATTTGCTCTTTTTTAGCAAAAGCTAACTGAATATCTGTGGAAAGCAACGCGAGACAGTCGTTCGTTCCCTTACCCCTACGGAAACCATATTGAGTATCTGAAAGCAGGTTGTTCGTCTCAACCCATTTGTCCAGACGGAAGAGGATCATTTTCTCCAACAACTTTTGAATACAAGATAACATCGCGATTGGTCGATAGGAGTTGTGGTCGGACGCAGGCTTACCAGGTTTTTGAATGGCAATAACTCTCACCCGTCTCCAATCATCCGGTACAATATTGAGTTCCAGAAACTGATTATACAATTGAAATGATGATCCACTTGTTTATACATTTTGCAACAACTTACAAGATGACTCGGTAAATGTAGTATAGTCCGGTTTTTTAATCAACCTGCTCAGACCAAAGAGGAGCCAAATTAGGAATTCAAAAATTGAAATAAATATGTAATCAGATTTCTTTTGATACAATATAAAGATAATTGAAAATAACTATGGCAACGCTGGCAGCAAAAGCTCGAATGAATTACGTCGCAGATGTCGTTCTTTTTTAACTCAAAGGTGTTTGAATCTGCAAACGCGAGAAGCGGGTTTTTAGAATGATGAATGCTGCTTAAAAAATAGGTGAGTAATTAAAGTGTTATGGTCGTTTGTTTTCACTCTGCTAGTATGCCAAAAGTGCCAAGTTTTGTGTAGCAGAGGGTCAACAAACGACCATAAAACTTTGATTGCAAAACCAAGTCTAATGGGGTCTAAACACCCGTATTAAACTACGCCTAATTTTAGTCTATCGTTAGACTAACTGGCGAGCTTTTTAATCCAGTAACGTCTAACATAATGTGTCATATGTGTCTAACAGACGTCTATCATTAGACGAAAGTTAGACAAAATGTTCGACGAACAGTCTAACGTGTTCGACTAACGTTAGACTAATGTTAGACTAACCTTTCTTGCTGGGAACGCTTAAGTAGAACGGGATCAAGGGGGACTTCGGAATAATATCGGATATGAAACGATATCACCATACGGAGATCAAAACGGAGAAATGGAAAAACGAGAACACGAAAACGATGATGAAATGGACACAATAACACAAAAATCAGAATCAAACCGAAATAAAACACGAGAAGACATAATGATAGAACCCCCACAAAGCACAAATTGGTTCAATACCATCCTGGCCTTCTCCGGATTTGATGTGCCACGTTTTTTGCCACTACAATTTTTCCGCTTGGTTGTCTTACGGTCCTTGAACGTTTTGATCACATGAGATACGGTTGAATGTGCGATTCCGAGCTGTTTTCCGATCCATCGATGTGAAGCGTTTGGGTTTTTCGAAGTGAGTGCCCAACATTTGTTGGCGCACTATTTCTTCATTCGAAGCCATCACTGAAATCACTCGACCGATTTTCACGAAACTCATTACACAATTGACACAACACAATGAAATACGTTCAGTTAAAATTTCAATAATTTTTACCCACACGCTAAAAAGTTACGAACAATTGCGTATGTCCAAATTTCATCGAATACAGTTTTTACATACTAGGCTTATGACTGAAAACTTTTTTTGTACTGAAATTTTGTTGGATGAGGCATGTGTAAAGACTGTACTCTGAAGAAATAAAACAGACGAAAATAAAAAATAAGTCGGATTTTCTTCAAATTTTCAGGGACATAACTACAACATCATGGTTAGGTTTCAACTTCATTGGTTTATTGGATCTTCTCTCCATGACAGAACTTTGCCCTTGACACCTCTCATAAGGTTTTGGGCAATAGTGTGGCGGACTTCTTTTGATACTTTTACTGATTGTTTCTTCAGAGCCAGTTCGTTCTTAGACATGTTAGGTATTTTACGATATTTTCCCTTCATGATGATGATGATGTATTGTAGTGTAGCAAAGAAACTTTCCAAAGTAGTGGAATAATCTGAAAAACGATTTGATTAGGATTCAATTGTTTGTGATCATCGAGCTCCTGTGTGAAGGGCCAAAAACGGCCAAAAACGCGGGCCCGTAAGCAGAGACACTTATGTGAAACCAGCGAATAAAGGGCAGAGAATCTCCTTCAATAAGCAAGTTCACAACCACTGCTCTAGAATCGAGTCCTCGATTGTACAGTGACGGACAATACAATAAGACCAAAGCCCGATTTTCATACAAAATGGTCATGTTTGGAGGCTTGTCTTTCACTTTCCCGTGAAGTAATTGAACTGAAATTTTGGCAATAGCCTAGAAATAACCTGAATTTTCATCTTTAATAAATTCATAATTTTTCATTCACCACTTCAGAAACTACAGACACCACCTACGACAAAACAATAAGACCTCCTTTTGATATCCATAGTTTAGGCCATGTTGATGAGTGTGAATTACAATCTATAGTATACTGATATTAAAATGACCCGTGCATCAATAATCAAAATTCAGATCCTCAAATTCGAGCATCCTTTATGGAAATCAAAAAGTGGTCTTATTGTTTTGTCGTATGCGGTGTCTGTAACTTTTAAAGTGGTGAATGAAAAATGATGGATTTAATGCAGATGAGAATTTAGGCTACTTCTGGACCACAGCCGAAATTTCAGCTCAATTGGTTCTCGAGAAAATGAAAGGCAAGCCCCCTAACATGACCATTTTGTATGAAAATCAGGCTTTGGTCTTATTGTATTGTCCGTCACTGTATCGCACGACGCACCTCGGTTTTGTCAGGTTTTGGCTACCGTGTTTTGTTTGTCGTTCCGGTTTGGTGCCTTCTTGGAATGGAAACCTCCGCCTTCTTCGCCACATCGCGGATAAAAGTTCGGTCGACCCTTGAACAGATTCAACTATTTCCTTGCTTTCACTAGATCGACTGTCTTCGGTTTTCTGTCGCTGCCTGACCGCTGCTAGATCCTCTGGATCTCTTTGAATGACTTCACCACCCTGGACACCGTCGAATGATGCAATCCCTGGCGTTTTCCAATCTATCTGTGGGACGCAATTGGAATTTCAAATGTGTGAATTTTCATACTTGACCCCAAATGAATTATTTGCAATGATATCATGAATTGTGATAACGTGTCTTAATTATTATGGTTGATTCAATTGTATGTAATCTGGACATCTATTGAGTTGTTAAGACGCATGCCCATTATGCCTCGATCGTTTCCGGCGAACCCACTTAACTAGCACATCTTTAATTTAGTTTTTTCGTCACAACATTATTATTTTTTATAACTAAAAACCAATACGCAATCAGCTCCAAGTAGATGTTGATTATGGTGCTGTGAACTACCATCTACAGGGTGCGGCAGAAAATAATGCGAAAATTTGTTCTATTTCTTTCAAATCCCATTTTCAACTAATTCAAGCATAATATCAACATTTTCGAGTGCAGTTATCTTTATAAAGTCCTTTTAAACAAATTTATTCAATGTGTCCTCCATTTTTATTAATAACATCCTCGAGCCGACGCCGGAAGCCAGAGCATGCCTTTTGGACGTAGTCCTCCGACATTGACTGCCATGTGCGTGTTATGGTTGACTTCAGGGTTTTCACACTAGGGTGTGATGCTTTGCAGGCTCGTGCTTCAACATATGCCAAAATCGAATAATCCAACGGATTAAGATCTGGACTGCTAGGGGGCCACAAATCCTTCGGCCAACATACATTATGATGTGGCCGGGGGAGAAGATATGATGAGAGGCCAGTACAGTAAAGGAGCCGATCAAACTTCATGTTATCGTTCAACCATTGTTGAGTTCGATTGGACGTGTGACATGGCGCTCCATCCTGCTGTAGGACAACGTTTTGGTCCTCGGAGAAGTTGGCCTTCACCCAGGGAAGCGCTTGGTCCTTTGAAATACCGATATACACTTCGGTATTGTTTTTAACTCCAGCATCAATGAAAACAGGCGGCATTTTTAAACCGTTGGACGCCACCAAGCCAAACATCATGACACCAGCTGGATGTCTGGTTTGAAATTTGAATTTCACTTTTTCTGGAACGTTCTCCATTTTCTGCGGTGAAATGAACCGGTCCGTGTGGCTGTTGGCCACAGCATCGATGCTGAAAAGCTTTTCGTCGGAGAACAGGATTATCATTTTTTCCTTCTTCAACAAGGAAAGCAATCTCTTGGAACGAGTCACTCGTAGCTCCTTGACCCGGTCCGTAATCAAGTGGCGTTTCACTCTGGCTCTGGAAGATGCATGCAGGTCTTCTTTGATGATTCTCCGCATGGATTTCTCCGAAATATTGGCTTCCTTTGCAAGTTTTCTTATGGAACGGGTTGCGAGCAATTTTTGCACGGACCGATTTGATCACGTTCGGGTGCGTGCAAAGCGCGGACGCTGCAGGACTTTTTTTTGCTGTTGCCAAATGGCACCCTACCACCTTGGAATCTCTTCGGCTTCTTCTGGGCGAGCAACAAACTGGTGATCACTTCTTTCGCGAACATTTTGACGAATTTGCAATAAAACAAATAGAATGTTTGGATGCTGCACTTGAAAGTAAACATAAAAAATACACTTTCGATAAAAATTTGTCACTAGCTACACGAATTAACCCAATACTCAAGTTTGAAAATTTTTTATTTTTGTGTTTTATGAGGGCAACTGCCCATAGCACTGGACTGTTTTAATTAACCGGTTTGATCAAGGTTGCATTGTGGTTAATGTTTCATCATGTCCCTGTATGAAGGGCCAAAAACGTCTGGTGGGCCGTAAGAGTACCAGAGCTACAGGGGTCTAGATTCTCCTTCCAGAAACAAGTTCGCAGAAACCACAACAAAACCGAGCCCTCGCCTAGTAAAACGTCCCACTAGATGGGAAGAAGAGCCCGCCCTTTATTCACGAAATGTTAACAACAGGAAGTTGGCAGTCCCACTCTTCCTATCCAAATTGCTCCAATCGGGTGCTCTAATGGTCCCTCCCTTCATCCCAACATATGGTGTTATATAAATATATGAAAAATTTAGAGAAATAATATGATTTTCTTGCTTTGATTTTGAAATCATCTTACCTTGAAGCTTTTGTTAGAAAATTTGGCTGGAAGTATAATTGGTTAGGGCTATATACCGTTCCCCCCGTCTCGATGTTTCTGCTTTTGAAAGCTGACTATAGTAGCGCATATCGAGACTCACAACGTGTCATATGGCATCGCTCGTGGCCATGGGATATGGAAGAGAATTAGAGAGAGAAGAGAAGCATTAGTAATTGGTAACATAATATGCGCATGTGAGATTTTCATGGTGATATTCTCACAACGGCCGTTCAGAATGGTTCGACGGATGCATATGAGAGATCACTCCCGATGAGTTTCCACTAGTTTACTCCATTCCATAACGTTGAGTCATAGAAGACAAGAAACGTTTTACTACGTGCTACATTTGAGAATATCAGGGCAATGATCCCCCATCGCATCTTCAAGTGATCATTACAAACTGTTCATCTGGTTCAGGCTCTTTTGAACGTTGATGTGGCAGCCTATTCACACATGAAATCTGCCGCGACCAAGCCGACAGAACGCGCCCATGCCCCTTTCTGAACCGAAGGGCAGGGACCAGCTCCAAGTAGATGATTTATAACAATGGACCGAGTAGACTGTCCAGCGAATTTCTGGTTGGGACGAAGAAGGTGTCGGAGATGTAACCGTTCGACAATATCAGGGGCTAAATGGTCAAGTAGAAAATGTATAAATATATATTTTTGGCTCAGGCTCAGGACCAGCGCATCAATCGCTTCCAAACTGAAGACAGGCTAAAAAAAATCACCCCTCAAAACATAACTCCCTACAAATAACGAATTGCATTGGGTGCACGTGGGAACTCCGATGTAATGTTCAAGTAAACTCAATTGCCTGTTCACACATCAGCGCAATGCTCCCTTTTGAAGACTTGAAGAATTTAGATGATGAGTTTTTCATAGACTCGTTCTTTAACTATTCATGTACAGATAGATGACCCCTTTGCTATACACACCATTGACGCCCATCTGTTTCGACGGAACCAACCAAACAGAGGCCAATTAACTGTGTATTATATTTCTATTTGGGCCGCCCTTAGTTCACTCCCTATCAATTGTAGAACTGCTTGAAGAGTATGTTGACAGCCGACGTAACGTCTCAGTTGTGACGTGACATGGCCAAACAAGAAGAAGATTATATTACCATTTCCAGAAACGGAAAGCTGGCAAGCAGATTGGGCTTAGGACATTCAGTGTGTGCAGTCAGTGAGCAGTGATCCTTGCTCCACGCTAGCCTGTGTCTCTCACCTAAGCAGCAGTGCTATCAAAGCTGGTGGGCCGAGCATGTCCTCGTTCTACCTCATTTCCACGCCCCTCTTCTCACCATCTATTCCTTCTTGAGAGGCTCGAAGAAAGCGACACTAAGGGTGCTCCTCTGGGTGAACCGGGCCAGGAATCTTTGCCGTTCAAGCTTTATGAGCTGCTATGAAATATTTATTAGGAAAGTTCACGCAGGCTGGACTTGGCAGGCTGGGCTAATCTCGAAACAATAAAACGAAGTAATTGAAAATAAACGTCTAGCAAACTTATGTTAATTTAACTGCTTAACATCCCCCAACCACTACTGGGACCGATGCTCACGCAAAACGTTGGATGCAAACGACATCGACGTTGACCTTGTGTTTATCTCGGCCTACAATAAAGTCCCTTAGCTCACAAAGAAGGAAGAACGCATTGTGGAGATTTGGAATAAAATGTGCACGTTTACGACGTGAATTTCGCTGTGAATTTTCTTAATGGGATGTAGCATGTCCTTTGTTTTCTCCTAGCTTTTTTACGACATTGGTTGCTTGATGATGGCACAGATTTGTTTAAAATGTATTTTTTAAATAATTCGTTGACGCTTCTGCAACAACCATCTTGATTTGATTTTGAGAATGCACAAGTTGAGCTTTTCTCATGTCCTCTCCGATTATTCTATCCGGTGCCTCGGAACCAGACGACATCAAATTATCAAGGTCATCTTTTGACATTTTTTCCGGTTATCATATGCTTTAATAACTGGTGAACAAATTTCAGACTAGCTAACCTTACCCTTAAAACGTGATCCCGTAAAGGTGCGAATGATTGCCGTAATCGACACTGAATGCCGACTTTACTTAGATCCATCATCAATAAATTAATTGTAACTCTCTGGTGATAAAAATCTTAATTCACCACCACCAACATCATCGTTTTGTGTCCTTTCATTAGTTGCCGGTACAGTTCCCTTCCACCTGCCCCATTCCACTCGGTTCGTTAAGCTTCCGGTTAAGTCCACCGCTTTGTAGGAATTTGGGGCTCGAAAAAATGTACACCTTCGTACAAAGAGATTCCTGGTGGGGGTTGAAGTTGTCTGCTCGCAACTTTTTTACGAGGACTCGTTTTATCGCAGCACCTGATGATTATGATGATGACGACGATGAGGATGATGATGATGATGATGATGATGATGATGATGACGATGGTGGTGGTTGTGGTTGTGGTCGAGATGACACAGTTAAATTGGAAGGTTGAGGCAAAAAAGGTACATCGAGCTTCACAGCCCACAACTCTTTTGCTTTGACTTTGCGATTGGCTTGAATACAGGAGTTCACCATGTGTTCAGCAGACTATATTTTGCTATTCATTGGCAGTCCTATATTAATTGACCTGTTCTTCTGTATGTGATAAGCGTAAATGATGTAGCTGTCATCTTCAAAACCAGCTAACCACGCTTTACGGGGGATTCCCGTATGTCTGTATTTAGTTGCCTACGAAAGGTGTGCCTGTTCTCATGAAAATGCAGTAAACTTGAAATTAACTGAATTTACTTCCTTACCGGTTTCGTCCTCCAGAGGATGTTAGGGCGACTGATAGACTCAATTAGTGCAGGTTTGTGGTGTGTTTGTTCGTAAGATAGCAGACGACAAGGTACATGCTTTGTTTGACCACTACCCATTGTTTGTGGGTTCTCGGTCTTACCTTATGATAAATATGCTTCACACACAAAAATAGATAGCCAATTTGTTGAATCTGTGAGTCTAGCAGACACAAGCAGGATATTTAAACATTTTTTAAAATTTCAACTGAACAACATATAATGAAGTTGGGAAGATGTGTCTTTGTTATGGAGTATTTGTGCATTCAAACCGATCTGAAATTCAAAGTTCAGCGTTTTCCAATCGATGCACCAGAACTATTGCGGTTGCGGGAATCCGAAAATTTGGGTTAACCAGTCATTTCCTATAGGGAAGAGAAGGTCAGCCGCCGTACATAACGCAAATATTTTCTGCTTTAGTTGCATTTTGTTGCTAACTGATTTAAATACCCCTATTAATCATAAATCCCTATGTGCAAGTTGGGTATTGGCTGGGCGATGGATGAAATTCTTAAACAACTTAACTCAACTGAAATATGAAAATATGAAAGTTGAAACATCTTCCAACACTCGCCAATACTGGAATACGCATCGATCTCCGACAAGTCAATGAGTAGAACACGTGATGGAAAATGTTATAGATTGGCAAAAATATGTATGAATTACAAAAGGAGCAACCTCCTCCCAAAGCGTTTTTCATCGTAGTTTATGAAATTAAAAATCTCGGCAACTTATTCAAACAGGCGTATCAAATGTAAATTTCTCAAAACTCTTACCATCTCCACGGAAACTAGCATAACCATCATGTTAGGGAAAGGTTATTCCTTGTGTTGGTGTTCGTATGCATAAAATTGCGATGGTTTTCAAGAATTTACCGTTTGAATCTTTCTTCCCCTCTTTGTTTACAAAATTAGATACGTCTGTTTGAATAAGTTGTCGAGAAATGTTGAAGTCTAGTCAACCCAACGGGTGGATCACTCAGCACATTTTTCTCCTGTGCTATTTTTTTAGTGTGTCTACAAGCGTTGCAATGTTCTGGGCGTTCCCGTAATGTGCCAAAGATGTGTTAACAGCCCAGATTGTTATTTTCTGCTGAGCTTGGCAACCAGGCAACGCATATTGGCAAGGTTGCTGGTTTCTTATTCCTATAAGTTCAACTGTCAAAGGTGTTCCTCAGTTTACTACACATGTGGTATGGATTGAAAATCAAAAACATATTCGCTTAGCGTTGTCTAGCCATCGTGGCTGGCACACTGTTCTAAGATACTTTCCCTTGAGTCAACCAATCTAAGCAACCTTATGTTTTTGAAAAAGTACTACCAACCCTAGACCCCTAGCACCCGCTTCTTGTTGATTCTCAAGAAATGAAAAGTTCATAGTTTTCACACGTCAAGACCAGTCGTCTTTCTTTTCAAGCTCCTTGAGAATATTCCCCGATCTAGTCCGTTCAAGAGGTTATGGGTACTTTTACAAAGAATTCCGGGAATCTCCTGGCACGGATGTTCTTGGGCGTCATGACGTTGATGAATGATTCCCGGCGGCGAGTGCCGTGAAGAAGACGAAATTTGACGAGGCGGACAGGAAAACGAACTAATTGTTGATCGGTTTCCTAGGCGATGATTGCTTGGAGATCGTTCGAGACAAAACTACTGCTAAGCAAATGTGGCAAAGCTCTCGAAAATTCTTCTCCCTAGAAGTCTTTGGGCAGAACCTGCATAGGAAGCAGATTGGACGATTGAGGATGAAGTAAGGTGATTCCATGCGTGGTCGTCTGGTGGTTTTCGAAGACCTGATTCGGCCGCTCAAACTGACAGGTGGAGAGCTGGCCGAACCGGATTTGATCGTGACGCTGTTCGGAACCCTTCCGGAAGCTTAAGCATGGCACTCGAGCACTTAGGCGATGGAGATTTGAAATTTGACACCGTGAAGCATCGGCTTTTGATAAAGGAGACCGGCAGCAACATGTGGCGGAGAAATCAACGGGTTAAATCGAAAACGTTCAAGGGCAAGTGTCACAAATGCGGCTGGAAGGGACATTTGTCGCCAGAAGACCAACGGCAAGGCCAACGTAGCTTCAAGAAGCAGTGCTGTTAGCTTTATGGTCAACCGTTACGAAGCAGGCCGGCAGCAGAGTGGAAGGCTCACCTTCAAGTTGGACTCTGGATCAAGCGACCATTTAGTTAATAATGCCAAGGTATTTTCGTTGTCTTCAAGGCTGGCTGAGCCGATTGTTATTCAAGTTGTCAAACCCTCGTGGTGTAAACAAACGGCGTGACCGATGGCTGCAGCAACAAAGGTGTTCCGGTGAATATCAACAATGTGCAGTTTATCCCCAACCCAAGGGACAACCTGATGTCCGTAAAACGATTGGTAAAGGTTGGAATTTTGGTACTGTTTGATGGTCGTCAAGCAGTGTTGCGAAAGGAGAATCAAATGATTGCCACAGCTCATTTGAAGGATAATCTGTACGAGCTGAAGATTCACCAACAGTGAACGTGTACCAAACAGAAGCAAGCGAATTGTGGCATCGTCGGCTTGGTCATCTCATCGACCTGGCGATGGCAAAACTGGTGCAGTACGATTATTGTGGAAGGTATCAACGTGAAACCGAGGCCCATTGGATTTTGCGATCCCTCTGTACAAGATAAGCAGTGTCACGAACCCTACAGTGGAACGATACCGCGTGCAACCCGGGTGTTGGAACCGATCCATTCGGACGTCTGTGGTCCTATTGATCCACCGGCGTGGGATGGGTCGCGATATTTTGTCTCATTTATCGACGACCACACGCACTTTGCGGTTATCTATCTGATGAGAAAGAAGTCCCAGGTATTCAAAAAGTTCCGTGAATTCGAAGCATTGGCTACAGCGGCAACAGGTAAGGCGATTTCTAAACTGATCGTAGACCAAAAAAGGGAGTACTTCTCCAACGATCAGAAGGCTCATATACTCCCCAGCGAAATGGCGTAACAGAACGTTGCAAGAGGACGCTCATTAAGAAAGTACGTGCTACGCTCTTGGTTTCACAGGTACAAGCGCATTTGTGTTTCGATACCACTTACACTTAAGTGTACCTGCTGAATCGAAGTACTATTACAAGTCTTCAGTGTGAAAAGAAAGCCATCTGACCTGTGGTTTGGTACAAACCAAACTTGGAGAATGTTCGAATGTTCGGATGCAGGGCGTTTGCATGGATTCCAAGCCAATCAAGGAAGAAAGTAATCCAAAAAGCGGGAAATAGTCATGATGGGCTTTGTCCCAAATGGCTACAGGTTCTGGGACAGAAACCATCGGAAGATCATCGTGGCAAGAACTGGCCATATTAAGATGATATGAATGAGTTCTAAACCGGAATTTCACAACAGCATTTAACGAGTTCATAAAATCGAAATAAAACCTTTGATAGAAGAAAAAGAATTTGAGAAAACAAGGTTTTAAGAACGTTTTGATCAAGCTGATTAGGTTCTCATAAACCTGACTAAAATATGCAACCTGTTGGCACCTCTTGGTGCCATAATAAAACCAATTTGACTTCTAGAGGCTTTCATAAAACTTTGACTAAATCTAATGTAGCTGGATGGTTTTGGCAATGTTACTTGAGTATGGGAACCTACGAAAGACGAATTAATTTTTAAAATACCTAAGTTCGTCCATACCAAACACTATTCTAAACGCATAGTCTTTTCTCAGACAACCAGCTTATTTGAACCACTTGGACAGGTAGAAACTGTGGAGTTACAGAGAAGATGTTCATTTAAGGCCTATGGCAAACAAAATTTAAACTGGGATGAGCAACTTCCTACGTATCTTTACGAAAGCTGATCCAGTTTCATAAGGAACTTTTCACATCTACAGAAGCTTAGATTCCAAGATTTTTTTCTGACAGAGAATATAGTAACTTTAAAGCTTCGCGGTTTTTCTTTCATGTTTTTTTTTTCATTCTTTCATTTTTTCTTTCATCACCGAAGGAAAAACCGAAACAAATTTCTGCATAACTCGAGAACAAATTAAGCAAATGGAACCAAATTTGGCACGAAGAGTTTTTCAAAGGCACCAAAAGTGTGTATGGTGGTTTGAGACTTCTCCATCTTCTGAAAGGGGGATGGGCGCCCATACAAATGTAACAATAATTTCTGCTTAACTCGTGAACTATTTAAGCAAATGGAACCAACTTTGGCCTGTAGATGTTTTTGTATGCAAGAAATATTTTCATGGTCGTTTGAAACCTATTCCTTTTCTGTAAGGGGAGAGGGGCTATCATACAAATGAAAAATAAATTTCTGCACAACTCGAGAACTAATCAACCAAATGGAACCAAATTTGGCATGTGGGGTTTTTGAAGGCAAGAAATGTTTGTATAGTGGTTCGAGACCCTTCCTCCCTATGAAAGGGTGGGCTCTCATACAAATGAAACACAAAGATGAGAACTATGGGTAGATCGCGGCTAAAAAGCATGTTCTGAAAGAAATTCAAGAAAAAAAAAACATTCCGAAAAACACGCATAAAAGCGCCAGTTCCATTGAATTTTCATTCATGAAGTTGCAAGCGTAGCAGTGCTCCCACGGGTTCAGCTTGTGCAATATATGGCAATGATATTAAATAATATTTGAAAATAAAAGAGGTCTGTTATTTTTCAGCCAGAGCATTGTCTTCGTCGAGAATTTTTTAAATCCTTGAAAACACTGCCTCTTTCACGACTTGGAATCCTTTTCGTTACTGTTCCTTTATCCCTGCTTCTTCGTCAGGTGCCAGTACAATGTAGGGGCCGGTCTTCAGTTTCTGTGACCCCTTTTTGCACAAGCAGAATCGAATCGTTGACTCCGGAATACCGTATAATATGAATGCTTTGTAAATCGATTTTCCTCCTTTCTACACTGATTCTATACATTTTTGCATTGTATCTTCACTGTAATCTGTTTTTTTGTTCTTAGATTATTTTAACTGGTTTTCAGTATTTATCCCGATTTTTATCCAAATTCACTGACTTGTTACGGAAACATGACGCTAACTTATGTCATTTTCGGTTATTGCAAGTGCGGAACTGGGTTCTCCCTTGGTCCGCCCTAACAGCTGTCAAAACGTTTTTTTTATTCAATCGGGTCAGACCTGGATCCGCTCTGGATCCGACCCAACATCGATGAGGTTCACTCTCAAGTTTTTTCGAGGTCCAACCTGGGTTCACCAACACACACAAACATGAACTGTCAAAATACAATGTTTATGTTTGTTTATGTTTATGTTTTGCACTAATACCATCATACTGACTCGACTCTGGATCCATTTTCGTTCGGTAATTGCGAGTCAGAGTCAGACCTGACCCAGGTTTAAAACCGAAAACTATGTATAAAAAAATAAAACAATAAAATTAGTTCGTTTATTTGTTAGGCTCAGGCGTGTGTAACACTTTACGAAGCCGATATTCAATACTGTTATTCACAAGGTATAATTTTTCAATTTTAGTAAAATGGGGTGCCAATTACTCGTGGCTAGCTCGAGGTTAATGGGTCACAATATCGTTTGGAAGGGACTAGGCTGGTAACTTATTGAAGGTATTATTTGCGGCTCAAGGTTGCGACATCTACCAAATCCTTGGTCCCTGTAGTCCCTGTAGTCCTTTTCAGGAAATAAGCCGCAGATGGGTGACCATTGCTTGCTGGGTTGGTACAAATAGCACGGAAACAAAAGGATAATATAACTGGGACACAATGGCAGGGAATTTTTTTTTTTATTTATTTATTTAATTCGTCAACCGATCGTAGACTACATATTTACGCTTAGTTCTATCTTATTAAAGATCGCCTAGAAATAAAATAATGTCTAAGGTTACTATGTGACATTGTTAAGTCAATTGATTTACAATGCAGATTATAGAGAGACATCATTCGGTTAATTGGTCCAAATTTCGAATAGTTTGTCCGATTGGTATTTAACGCAAACAAGTTCCGATTCCTCAAATGCCGCGAGGGGGTGTGGAAATTTACATTACATAATAAGTTAGGGGAGGCAATGCGATATGATACAATATCGTTAACAAAAGAGATCATGGCAAATTCTCTTCGTTCTTTGACAGTTTGGATGTCAATAAGCATACATCGTGCTTCGTAAGACGGAAGTGGAAATGCTGTCCAGCCTTATTTACGGAGAGCATACAACTGTTCCAACTCATTCCAATCGTTCTTCATGTGTTTTCATAAAAGGAGACCATATGACACTACAATACTCTAGAATATACCTGACATATGCAACGTACAATGTTTTGATCGTATAAGGGTCATGAAAGTTTTGACCAAAACGTTTCATGAAACCTAGCATATTGGTTGATAAAATTAAGCTTAGAATCTACAATAACACCTAATTATCTGCCTCTCTCGCATTTTTCTACAATTTCAGTTCCTAAAGAAACAGTAATTTGTGGTGTATTTCGTTTTCTACTGAGAGTAATTAAGTTACATTTCTTAACATTTATTTCTAGTAAGCATTTTATACACCATATCTCAAATAACAATATTTCGTTTTTATAAGTTACATGATCTTGGTCATTCTTAATTTCCATAAATAGTTTCATGTCGTCTGCATAGATGAGAATTCTGACCTTCTTAAGAATGTAAGAAATATCATTGACAAACAAAATAAAAAGTAAAGGTCCTAGATGCGAGCCTTGGGGAACTCCAGATAATACATGAACAGGGTGTGGCTTTTTCCCATTAAAACTGACTACCTGTTGTCGATTTATTAAATACGAATGTATCCATTTAAGAAATTTATCCTCAAATCCTATTTTTCCTAACTTGTAGAGTAACAGAGGAATGTCAATACGGTCAAATGCCTTGCTAAAATCAGTGTACAGCGCTTCGACATGGTTACCGTTGTCCATTGCGTTTAATGAATAGTTCACGAATTCTAACAAGTTTGTGGCAGTTGAGCGTCCTTTTGAAAAATCCATGCTGCGAATTTATTATAACATTTTGTACTTGGCTAAACAGTTTTCTATTGACGATAGCTTCAAAAAGCTTTGGGATGCTAGACATAATAGCAATTCCACGGTAGTTGCGAATATCGGATTTTTTTCCTGACTTATAAATAGGTTTAAGTATGAGTTTTTCAAAATTTTAGGGAATTGCCTCGAAAAAAGGGAAAAAATAGAGAGAAAAAAAAAAGGGGAAGTTAAATCTCAAATATTTTTTTTTTTTTAGGGGGGGGGGGTTTTGCTTCGGGCCCCTCTCCTTTGGTGCAATCAAATTATTAAAACCAGCCAATATTTTGTTCAACTTTAACTTAAATAGTTTTAGGATGTTTGGAAGAAGAAGAAAAAAAATGAAAAACAATCTAGATCGTCCGAAAATGTGGTGTAAATTTCTTGGAAAAACTTTGCAAACAAGTCACAAATCTCTCCAGGGCTTCCAGCGTTTTTGTCATCAAGATGCATTTTTGAAGGGAAATTGTTTGATTTTAGTTTTGTTCTTTTTTTTTTCTTTTTTTTACGTCGGCCTATTTCCTCACATGGTGACAATCACCGACGCCAGGAAGACTACTCTCCATCACCTGGACCCTACCTGACGACTCATGAATATGAGCCGGGACCAACGGTTGTACTTCCCTTTCGAAGGAAGGTTAATTTGGTTCTGACATACTAAAAACTGTTTGGGACATGATTTGATTTCGCTCTCTGTTCTGAAATTATACTCTTCCAATTTGGAACTGATTGCTGAATTAAACTGATCACAGATATTCAGATAATTTTGCAGATTGAAACTAGAGTTGTATTTTTTATAAATTTTGTGAGCCTTTTGCTTCCGATTTTTCAAATTAATTATATTCCTGTTGAACCATATTGGATATTTGGAGTTATTTATGCGTCTTTTTCTTTTAAGAGGTACGTTCTTATTAATTATTTCAAATAAAAACCTGTAGAAGACATTAACAGCGCTTTCGATATGTACTTCATTTCGTATAATTGATTGCCAGTTGATTGAATTCAGCTTAATTTTTATGTTCTCGTAATTAGCTTTGTTGTAATCAAATATTTCCTCATATTCATAGTCGTTGGGCCGTGTATTGTAATGAACATATAAAGAATATTCAATTGCAGTATGAAATTGCTCGTTTTTCCATAAGGGTGTCAGACATTCATTAACACAAAAATGCTCATGAATGTTTGTCAGCAAAAAATCTAAAAAACAATTTTGCAGATTTTTTACATGATTTATTTGGTTAAATCCAAGGCTGGCAATTTTGTCAAAAATTAACTGTAATGTCATATTGTTCCCAACGACTGGAAGCAGAATACCTTGGCAAGATATAAAGCAAGCAGTTAAACTGTATTTCCTTGTATTGGTGTGTGACATGTGACGTGACGTCATACGATACCGATTTTTCATAAGAGTAATAGTAGTTTTGGATTAAAACAATTGAAATCAATTTGCAAGATAGTGCAACAACAAACAATTTGTCATTTGCTTGAGCCTATTATTGTGGTACCCGGTATTTAGAACAAAAGTCCATGAATCATGTTGCCATATGACTGTTAGTTATAAGATTATATCAAATTGAATTGCAAATAACATCCACTGATGATTTTCCAGGTATCGTACTAAAAGTTTCAAGACTAATTATTCTTATTCCCTGATTATCAAAGCAGCTGAAAAATCATGCAAAGTGTGATGCTGTTTGTAGAGTAATTAAGTTCAATAATATGACATAATATTTTTGAAATTACATATATCTTTAAATTGAATAAATTTTTGTAATACCCTCATGCAAAATATTGATCACCTTTATAGAAAATGCATATTTACTCGAATACCATAATAATAGGGACAACCACAACAATAGGCCATTTTCACCTACCTTAAAAATAACTTTCTTCTGTATCTTATTTAATTTGTTTTTCAACTTGAAACTTACTTTGCAAACGACGAAAGATTTATACCATCTATTAATTTCTATAAGTAATGTCCGTATTTTTTTTTTGTTTAAATACGTCTATTTATCAAATCTTTGCTTAGCTAAAACTATTCACATAATTATATCAAACACTGATTTCTAGATTAAAATTCAATTCATCTACATTGATTTTATCATAACACTTGTCAATGAAAGTAATTTAATTGAATAAAGTTTTCAAAATCTCCGCTTTTTTTATTGTTGACATCCATAAGCGTCACGCATTCTCGTACAAAAGAAAAATCTGTGTTGGATTCTTTTGACACTTGCTCCGCAGTGCGGACACTGTTCTTCGTCAGTCCGTCTCATTTTAAATATTAGTCGACGGTGTGGCAATTTTTGGTTAACAAACATATGCAGTGTACTCTTTTGGAAGGGCAACAAATTTCGAATTGAAATATTACTCCAAACACGAGTGCAGTTTATATTTGAGTTTTCTTTCTCTACCTTTGGCTTGTCTGTTTGTTGGATGAAAAAACCATTGATCAATTGTGAAGAAGGGTGCTGACGTGTTTGTTCGGGGATTTGTTTATTTGTTTATTTGAAGTGGACATCAACAGACCAAGTTTAGGTCCTAATGATGTTAAATAGAAAAAAATTACAATAAGAAACGATTACCTAACCTCTTAATTTTTTTTAATCTTTATTTTACGTCGGCCTATTTCCTCACATGGTGACAATCACCGAAGAACCTCTTAAATGGAGTCAAGACACAAAAATAAATAAGTAAAAATAAAATAATTAAAGCTATACACTATCTTAACTACGTGCGTCAATTATTTTAAAAACGGTAGAAAATCTCCGCCGAAGTGCGTTCCGTGTCAGGTGGAAATCGAAAATGGACGCCACCCTATTGAAGATTCGCTGCAACCCGTGAATAGCGCTATTCAACCCATAGTTGGTGCGGCGAAAAGGAAGCATGAGCATGGAGTTGTGACGCATTGGCCTTGGTTGGATGTTGATGCTAATTTGTTGAAGGATCCCAGCAGTCGATTCTTCCTTGTAGCACATCTGCAACAGTTAAAGCTCTACAGACATACGGACCCGCAAAGGCTCCATGTCGACCAACTGACACCGACTTTCGTAGCTAGGAAGACGAAAAGGGTCGCTCCAAGGAAGTTTACCAAGCTCGAACCGAAGAAAACGGCGTTGAATAGATTCGATTCGCTCGGCGCCATTACCATAGCATGGACTCCAGACCGCTGAACAGTACTCCAGTGTCGAACAAACGAGAGAATAATAGAGCGATTTTAGGCAATGAATGTCGCTGAAGTTCTTCGCAATCTTGAATATAAAACCGAGTATCCTTGAAGCTTTGTCAACAACATACGATAAATGTTTTGGGTGTACGTCAGTTTCGAATCCAGCTGAACACCTAGGTCTTTAACGCACTGCGTTCGTTCGATGGTCGTACCGAGAAGATGGTAGTTGAACAGAATTGGTTGTTTCTGACGTGAGAAGGTTATCACTGAGCACTTGGCCGGGTTGACCATTAACCGATTTAGAGTACACCAATCAGCAAAGGCATCAACCTGCACTTGAAGTAAATGGCAATTGGCGGTTGAACAGATTCGCATAAAGATTTTCAGGTCATCAGCAAACGACAGGCGGGGCCCTTTGATAACATAGTGTACGTCGTTGAAGTATAAAAGAAATATCAACGGTCCCAGATGGCGCAGAAACTCCTTGAACGAAGGTCACCCAAGGCAACTGTCAATTGACGCCCTGTGAGATATGATCGAAACCATCTTAAAAGATTACCACCAACTCCTAGTCTGTCAAGTTTAGCGATCGCGATATCATGATTCAACTTGTCGAAAGCTGCCGTTAAATCTGTGTAGATCACGTTCGTTTGGCATCGAGCGATCATACAATCAGTGATGTACGACGTAAGGCACAATAGGTTTGTTGTTGTGGAACGCCCTGGTAAAAATCCGTGCTGGTCGTCACTTAACAACTGCTTGCAATGTGTAAAAAGTGAGTTTTTAACGACCAGTTCAAAAAGCTTCGATACAGCGCTTAACGATGTGATTCCTCGGTAGTTGTTCACGTCCCGCTTGCTTCCTTTTTTATATACAGGAAACATGTCCCCCATTTTCCAGCAATAAGGAGATGTACCGCTAGAAAGGGACATCTGGAATATCTGATGAAGTGGATACAGAAGACAAGCGAAGTTCTGTTTCAGAAAAACCGATGGAACCCCATCGGGTCCGGGCTTAAGCGATGTTTTAAGGTGTAATGCCGCGTTCGAGATTGATTCTGAATCCACATCTGGGCTGAGTGCTTGATTTGCCAAAGGAACATTGCCGGCGGCAGCGTGAACATAATGACTGGTAAGTCTCTCGTCTTCATAAACACTAGCAAATTTTACCGAGAACAGATCGCAAATTTCCTGTTGAGTGCCAGCAGTTTCGCCATTTTAGAACATGCAAGAAGGTAAGCTTACTTCCTTACGTTGTTGATTAACATATTTCCAAAAAGATTTCGGATGAGATTTGAACCCCACTCAGATAACGTTGAAAATGCGCACAACTGATCCGTTTATATTCGTAGTTGAGCCTGCTATAGTGGCGTTTAAGCGGCATGGTGCGGTGTTTCGTGAATCTTTTAAGAGCCGCTCCTTTAATCCGTTTTAGCGAGCGAAGAGCGTTCGTCATCCAAGGGACCCGAGAGTAAGTCTGAACAATCTTTTTTGGGACGTGTCTGTCAATGACATAAGCCAAGACGTGGGAAAAAGTTCTAGCAGCGATGTTAACGTCGGTCGAATCAAGAATGTTCTGCCAATCCGAACTTGATAAAACATCGCCAATACTGCGATAGTCGGCTCTACGGAAGTCATATGACACAGTAGCAGGAGTGTCGACGAAGTCTCGAGCTACAACGTCCTTGACAGCAACTATTAGAGAAAGATGGTGAGGGACATCCTAAACTAGAGGCACGGAAGCTGTAGAGATGACGGGAGCAATATCTCGGCCACTCACGAAGCAAAGATCTAGAGAGCGATTATTATCATTCACCACGTTATTAACTTGGGATAGAGTTGCGGTACTGTAGCTGCCCAGAAGCTGAATAGCCCCTGCGTGGAAAGAGGAACGTTCATGGTCGGGACAGAGGAAGCCGCTGTGAGTTGGAGTCCATGCAATGCCCGCTAGGTTGAAGTCTCCCAAAATAATCATTTCATCATGGAGGGCAACCGTATTCGAAATAGCAGAAACAGATCGGCAGTGCGCATCAATTAGGTCTAAATCTCGAGTTAGATCCGGAGGAATGTACACCGCACTAAGGAATAGAATACGGCCTCCAAGCTGAATTGCTACCCAAACTTGTTCTAAGGTGATCCAGGAATCGTCTTCAACTGCACTTGCTTTCAACCTGACACTAACTGCAACAAGAACACCACCGCCGGTCAATTTCCTACTGTTGTTTATGTTCCGATCACAGCGGAAAATTTCGTAACCATCTCCAAAAACAATACTAGAAACAGTCCGAGAATCCAGCCATGTCTCGGTTAAGACTATAATGTCGTAGCAATGATCCATGATCGCTAACCGATAATCATCAATAAGGCCGTTCATTCCGCCAACATTCTGGTAATAGATTACAAGGTCCGAATTCCGACGTTCAAGGTTTGTAGCACTGGGAAAGGAAATACCATCAGAGTGGGGAATGTCCGTTTGTTGACCATACTTGCCGTTACTTGGAATCTGGAAGACTCCGTCTCCCAACTCATCCGCAGGGCCAGGACGGCTGCTAGTCGCTGGCAGGTAGGGCTCGACTGCGTTGAGCGGAATAGGGGCTTCCTAAAGACTAGCGGCAATTGTGCGTCCCGGTATCCTGCTTGCAAACGTTGATCGAAGCTGGATAGAAGATGAACTGGAAACGACGAACGAATCAGGCAACCAATTGTTCGAATTCACAGAGTACTTGCCTGTAGTAGAAGTTCGGAAGCACCCATCACCCAACTCAAACGCAGGGCCGGGACGGCTATTGATCGCTGGCGGGAAAGGCTCGACTGCGATGAGAGGGATGGGGACTTCCTGAGTGCATGAGGCAAGTGTGCGTCCCGGTGTAGAACAAGGTCGGTGAAGGCTATTTTCATTAGTATGATCACTTCGATCAGACGCAATAGAAATGTTGAAATTGGTGTTGGAGGGTTCGAAACAGTTGGAGGCAGCGCTGGAACACGGAAGCAGATCAGGCAAAGAATTGATACTAACAGAAGCATACTTGCCTGAAAGTGGTTGTTGGGAAGCCCCACTACCAATCCCGACCGCAGGACCAGAACGACTCTGAAGGCAGGAAACAACGTCATTTTGATCACAGCAAACGCCAAGCGCGACTGGGTCAGGTGGCTTATGGTTTCCCATAGTGCGACAGGCAGTGCGTTCTGGTTTACGATGATCCAACAAACAATCAGAACTCAGCATGCTGAATCCAGTACGGAGATCGGAGTGGAAAACTGGGACGAACCCAGAGGAGAGATTACGATGGACGGCGTATCCATACGAGGTAACCATGAGTTTTTTGGACCATTATCTACAAATTCACGGAACAGAATACCTCTCGGCCATGAATCCGAATTCAGTGCGACTTCGCGTAGTTTTGGGTCCATTCCGACTTTGTATGATATGAAGTTCTTACCGTTCGTGTTGAATCCTCTTTTCACTAGCGGAACAACCTTAACCGAATCTTCACTCTGCACGCTCGTTTGACAAGTTTTTCGATAACATCCGGTTTCACACTAGGGTGAATGCGATATAAGTACAGCCAGAACATCTCAACAGGCTCAGGAATGGTAAGCACTGTGGAATCAGTAACCGCTTTAGTACCACCAATAAGAGGTCTACTGCTTGATAAGCCGTCTTCACGACGCCGTTTTAAAGGTGGTTGACGAGAGTGATTTCCAGGATCCATAATTGCCCGAGTAGATGGCCCGATTTTTTTTTGAAAGCTGGGCAATTAGCTCACCTTGCTTTGCCATTTCGTTTCTAATCTCGGCATTTGCGATCTCCTGTTTCTCAGTAATAGATTTGATCACACTACCGAAAGACGAGATTGCTGATTTAAACCTTGCATATTTTATCAATTTAGCGCACTCGTCGCACATCCAAAACAAGTTCGGGCTTGAATGGATTACGTTCACGAAGGCTTTGTTCAGCTTTATACTTGCGCATTTCAGATGAATCATCCGGTCACAAAAGGCCATACACGAAACGAACTCGTCATCACCTTTGGCAGGTTTAGCGCACTTGTCACAAACTGAGCTCATGATAAATTCAATATCAAGATTTTCACGGTGAACTTAACTTCTCACTGATGAATTTTTTTTCCTCCGTGTAGACTAGCCCCTGGAGAAATTATTCACTTAATTATTTTTTCTCTGTGTAAATCTCCAGCGTGTATGCGATGGAGGTGGATTCTGCAATATGCTTAATTCCAATTGTGCTAGTGTGCGACAATAACAACACCGCAGTCTGAATAATTGATCGATATTTCACTATTTTCACAACGCAAAATATGCACAAAAACAGGATTTTCACGGCGAACTTCACTACCAACAGATAATCGGAGTGCTTATTAGACGGTACACCACAAAAAATTACGCAAATAAGCAATTCGTACGCGAGAAATTCTTCGATCGAGACAGTGCAAAATAAACAACTTTCGATTGAATTCAACACATACACATACTTGTGTTGTGTACAGGGATGTTTGGGATGTTACTCAGCAACACTTTAAAACAGGGAAGGTCCCTAAGGAAATTCGATCGAATCGACGTTGTTTGATGTAGGAGTGAATTGTAGAAGGGAAGAGAGTCAATCTCTTGTATGTGGCGGTTACGAGAGCCTTACATTTCAATACCGCTAGCAGCAAATTGAGGCCGCAATGCTTTCTACTGCGCGCCAGTTGCTGCATCGAAACAGTGGCACAGAATTCCCGAAAAAGATTGCTGCCAGTTTTGCTAGCTGTGCATAAGTTGGTGCAAGCAAAGCAGCGATGTACCCGATTTTGGACAACAAGAAAATATTAACAAGTGTCACCTTCTGGTGTAGCGACAGACTGCGTAACGAGTGAAGCCAGACCTGTCGGCAAAAATTCGTCATGAGAGTGTCCCAATTCAGAGAAACCATTTCTCGAATTGATTTTGAGAACACCACACCAAGTATTTCGATACTTAGTGTTCTCCGTACGCAGCCAGGGCAAGGTCATTGGGTGGGGGATCTGACCGACGTCGATTGATTTTGTTTTGGCTTCGTTCAACCGCGCTCCTGCAACATTTCCAAATCGCCTGAATAAATTACGCATTGCGTTGAGTTGGTCGATACTGGTGACGATGGCACTGATGTCATCTGCATATACGACGATCAGATTATCTCCACACAATTGTTCTAACCGTTATATGAGAGGATGCAGATAGATTACAAATAGATGCATTGACAGTGGATCGCCTTGACGAAATGATCGTTCAATTGGGAAGGATGTGGAGCCGCCGAAGCAACCGATATACGAGAGATTCGTAAATGTAAAATTTAATTTATGCTTAAACTTCACAAATTTCACTGTTAATTCAGAGTCGAAAACATTTTAAACATTTATAAACTTTTACACGACCCCATCTGCGGCTTGGTTCCTGAAAGGGAATACAGGGGCCGAGGATTTGGTAGATGTCGCAACCATGAGCAGCTACTAATACTTGAAATAAATTTCCTGCCTTGCCCATTCCAAACGATAATGTGAGCCATCAACCACTTTACTAAAATCGAAAATTAAAACATTGTTAATTACAATATTGAATATCGGCTCCGCAAAGTGTAACACACGCCTGAGCCTAACAAATAAACGAACTGATTAAAAAATAAGTTCTACACGACGTATTAATAATGATTATAAATGTGTACGATTTGTTTATACAAATGTCAGTCTTCTCTGAAAAAAACTTTCTTTATCATTATCTTTATTTCTAAGATATATATGAATTCAATACCAGGGATCATAATTATGAATCTTATAAAGTATGCTGCTGGCAGCACCATCAGGGTGTTGCTGTTCATTCACAGTTATTGTTTGAAAGTTTCTATGCCAACCAAATGCGGTTCCAACCCTCGGGTCACCATTTTTTCCCCGCTTCATTTCTTGATAGTTCGACTGGCACGACCACGCTCACGCCCCTGCGGCAATGATTACTAGAAACGTGCTTTTATTTCATGCTCGCGACATTCTCGACGACGACCACAACCGCAACTATGACGACATCCACGGTAAGCAAGTACTTGCAGGGTTCTCAATATGGCTCAATGAATGGTGGAAACATGGTCGACATGCTCGCAAATGATTTATTCTGCCGTTCAGCGGCCATCGTCCGCAGCGCTGCGCTACTCTGTCATTAGCTCGGCATATGTTTGTACATCCAGCTTCGCGAAAGAGCACCGGAAATGTATAAAGCGCCGTACATCCACTCCGGGAATTTTCCGCAAAATGAACGCACAAAGAAGTCACACAGGAAAACAAAAAAAAAGAAATCATCAAATTTAATTGCAGCATTTCCCGACACCCGGAGAGCGTGATTTTGGGCAACCACAACGAACGGGAAATTGATTTAATTTGCGCAGTTTGGTGTTTCCTTTTCCGGTTCACTTGAAAATTTAGTCAATTGAATTCGTGCTTGCTTCTGGTTTTTTAGTCATCTAGCGATTATGGTCAACGGAAAACACGACAATTTCGACGGTTGTGGTGAAAACGATAATGATGACCAAATCAAATCCGTTCAGTTTGGAACGGAAATAATGATGAGAAGAAACCGAAAAACCCCGCTGCCACATTATAGAGGGCGATTCGGGCGGCTTTTTAATGGCCTTAAAAAGTTCATCTAAAATCGCTTTCTTCGACTCTATTGTGTGCCCCCCACCCCAACATAGGAAAAGATCTCGAGTTGCTGATCTGTACTTTGTGTTTCTTTATTTTTTTTTCGGCGACAATTGAAACACGAGACGTACGACCAAGAGAGCCCCTTGGTCATATGCGGCATTCGCGTTCAGCTTCATTGATCGATACAGGGGCAGATAAAATATATAAGCTGAATTAGATTCACCAACACAAGGCGTCCGCGATGAGGGGATATTTGAACAATGGTGAGCTTACTCACGATTCACTGCAACAGTTCCTTTTCCGTTTTTTTTTTAAGGAAATTTTCCAATCGTTATTTGTAAAATCTTTTGGTACCTAACTATATGATCCGATTGCTATGAAGATATATTTTTTCAATGATTTATCACGCATCGTTTCGAAGATGGACCACCTGCCTTGGAAATAAAACGATGAAGTGTTTCATTTATTATTCAGTTCCAAGTTTCCACTCACGTGGCATTTCATGCCGTTAGAGCTAAGTCGTTATGAGGTTGACAGATTTAAAGATTTCCAGGGAACAGTTTTTCAGGACATTGGTAAGTAGCAAAACATGACTGGAGGGGAAGAACTGCATATCTAGTGCTCAAGGGAAATTAATCTTCTTGGAAGTACAGGGCATAATGGATGCCTTCTAGGTACAACGATTTTGTGTACGACCATTATATGGGGGGAATGAAATTTTTAAATTCATGAATAAAATAGTAAATGCTTGAAGAAACATCGCTGTGCTTTCAACACGATTCCATAATATCAAACATTAGCATTGAAGGGTCACTAATCAAACAAACATTTTGGTAGGGGAACT